>CAJNDS010002529.1:270159-319439 GCA_905221605.1 Symbiodinium natans
GTTCAGGGTGAGTGAGTGAGTGAGTGAGTGGACGGCCTGGGGTGCACTCCGGCCAACGGAAACGTTCCCTCCGCCATCTCTTCCCCCCTCCGCTTGCGTCATTGGAGAGATCCGGCAAGAGTTCGACGCTCCGAGCCCCTCAATCCGAGCTGGGAAAAACGCCACCCGAACCTCCATGGGCCCGCCCCCCCAAGCCGGGCGGCTTGGGTTGGATTTGGGCACTTAGGCAAGACAGCCCACTTCACAGGAACAGAAACTCTTCCCCTTGCGATCCCTCACAAAGGTACTAAGCTGGGGGCATTGGCTCGGAGACAGGGCTTGGGGTGCGGGGTGGTCGTACCAAACACGCACACACGCACCGGCAGCAAGACTAAGGGAAAAAGCAAGTTCAGCTAATCCCCTTTTGGCTGCACAAACTCCCACAGTATCCCCTTGGCATGCGGGGCAATGCCTGCAACTCAAGGCACCGCCCCCGACCAGAAGGGGGTAGGATTCAGGGTTTCCGTGGCCCTAAACCCTAAACCCTAAACCCTAAACCCTACAAACCCTAAGTCCTAAGCCCTATTAAGCCCTAAGCCCTCTAAGCCCTAAGTCCATGCCCAAAAGCGACCCGAGCCTCAAGAGCACCCATGGGCACTGACAAGAAGCGCCTGAGAAAACGTGTCGCACGCGAACTTCAGGGTTTTGGGGCTTAGGGGTTGGGGTTTAGGGTTTAGGCTCAAGGGTGTAGGGTTTAGGGTTTAGGGTTTAGGCCTAAACCCTAAACCCTGAACCCTGAACCCTAAACCCTAAACCTGAAATTAGTGGGCTTTCATCGGGCTCTGGTTGTTGTTGGGCATCCGCAATTCTGAGGTTGGAGCTGTGCGCCCCTGGGTCCGGCACCTTACCCTTGCTTACATAAGTCCCAAGGATGGTCCCTTAGGGTTTAGGGTTTAGGGTTTAGGGTTCAGGGTTTAGGGTTTAGGGTTTAGGGTTTAGGGTTTAGGACTAGGACCCAGAGTAGCTTATTCCCTTTTTTTAGGGTTTAGGTTCCCTTATAAGCCCCTTTAAACCAACAAGGGCTCCCTTTTCATCCCTAAGTTACGGGTCTAGATAGTGTATTATAAGTATTTTCCAAGAGCCAAATTCAGGGCCCATACTTGAAACCCTAGAGCACACTCTGGCTCCTCAAGCCCTAAACCCTAAATCCTAAACCCTAAACCCTAGACCATTATTTCAAGGAGGGGGGGGGGGGGGGGGGGGGCGTGATTGCGTTGAGTTCCGGGTTTAGGTCTCAGGGTTTTGGGGAGGGTTTGGGCTGGGCCCGACTTGCGATCCCGCAGGTTCCCGCTTGCTGGGGGTTTAGGCTTAGGGCTTTAAAGTTTAGGGTTTCGGGTTAGGGTTTAGGGTTTAGGGTTTTTTCCACTTTAGGGTTTAGGGTTTAGGGTTTAGGGTTAGGGTTTAGGGTTTTTTCCACCTTCTTGCCTCAAGAAGGGAAGGAGAAAGCATTCCAGTACCTGACATCCCCCTCCCTTTCAGGGATCATATGGGGAGCTCTCAAAATCATGGTCCATTTCGGGATCCCTATTCTAACATGGAGCAAAGTGGACACCTAAATTCCCCAACCCCCCACGTGCTAAACCCTGAAACCCTTGGAGCTCGTTAACTCCCTGCAGTTGTGACAACCTCGGCGTCAGAAAACCTGAAGTTTGGCCACTTGCTGCTGGATCTCAGCAGCTATCTGCTCTGCCCCCCTTCTTCTTGACCGGACTGCTGTCCCGGGGTGTTTCCAGACCCTCTCCGCCCATTGCAGCGGGTGGGGAGCAGTTGGTGGCGGTGGCGGCTGGGGATAGGCCTTCGCGCGCCTTGTCTGGCTCGGAGTGTTGCTGTCGTCGCCGCTGCCGATTCTCGTTGGCCTTCTCTTCCTGACAGTCTGAAGAGGCCACGTGAGAACCCTTTAAACTCTTTAAGACCTCTAAAAACCCTACAAAAACCCCATAAAGCCCTAGAAGCCCCACAAACCCTGCAAACCTTGAACCCTTTAAACCCTGTAAACCCTAAACCCTAAACACCCTGAACCCTAAACCCTTCAAACCTCCCACACCCTGAAAGCCCTGAACCTTAAACCCTTTAAACCCCCTGAACCCTAAACCCTAAACCCTAAACCCTAAACCTTAAACCCTTTAAACCCCCTGAACACTGAAAGCCCTGAACCCTGGGTGGCCGGCAGATTCATCGAGGGAGGATAGAGGCGGTCCGGGAGGGGAAAGTCCGGGTTGATCCGAGCGACTGCAACGCAGCTTGCGGGTGCGTTGTTTTTTTTTTGTTTTTTTTTTCTTTTCTGGGGTTTAGGGTTTAGGGTTTAGGGTTTAGGGTTTAGGGTTTAGGGTTTAGGGTTTAGGGTTTACAGTGGGGTTTAGGGTTTAGGGTTTAGGTTTAGGATTTGTGGGGCTTGCAGGGTTTACAGCGTTTAGGGCAGTCTGGTCCCTAAACGAAAAGGGTTCGCAGCTGCCAATAAGCCCTAAGCCCTAAACCCAACAAACCCTAAGCCCTAAACCCTAAACCCCAAACCCTAAACCGTAAACCTTAAACCCTAAACCCCTAGATCTAGGGTTGAGGGTTTTAGGGCCCAACCTGAACCCAACCCTGAGGCCTCAATATCCCTAAACTTCCAAGTCCACCTACAGAGCTGCATAAGCAGTTGGGTTTAGGGTTTAGGGTTCAGGGTTTAGGTTTTAGAGCTCAATATCGCTTTAGACGTGGCGCTCAGTGCACCAGCACCAACATCAAGACCACGACCCCAAGCTTCGTTGCCGTTTGGGACGGCTTCTCTTCCCAGACAATACACCATGATGTTCAGCATTGTCTCCAAACCGTCGAAACGAAACGCACCACAGTAGGCACTTTGGCAGCGTGTCCATCTCTTTGTCAAAACATTTCCAGCACCGCATGTGACGTGCCCCTATGCATCCGTCACCCACTTCAACTCTGGACAGGGTCGCAAATGGTGCTGCTCTATCCTCTCCATCATTCTTCTCAAAGATGCGTTGGACTCTCTTCTTGATCTCCGGCATCTCTGGGTCTTCTCACGAGGTAGAGGGTTGCAGGCTCATGGTCGTACTGTAAGTGGAGCACTCCTGGTAGGAGTTTAGGCTTTACGGGTCTAGGATCTAGGAACTTTTAGGCCTTATAGGGGTTAGTTCAGAGTTTAGGGTTTAGGGCTGTGCGTGGAGGGTCTACATCGACCCGAGTAAAGACCGCCTCAAACCCCAACCCCCTAACCCCCCTAAACCCTAAACCCTAAACCCTACAAAGGCCAGGGGCACCTCGCCTGTGACGTTTGCAGCGGTCTTCAGCTGAACCGCGGTCGATTCGCAGGTCGTGCGGACGGTGGGCACCGTGCCTTTAGGGTTTGGGGTTTAGGGTTTAGGGGTTTAGGGTTTAGGGTTTTAGGGCTTTAGGGGTTTTAGGGTTTTAGGGTTTTAGGGTTTTGGGGTTTTAGGGTTGGTTTAGGGTTCGAGGGTTTTAGGCGTTTAGGGTTTTAGGGTTTTAGGGTTTTAGGGCTAGTGTGCATCTCGGATGTAAGGCTTAGGGCTACAGCACCTCCACTGCTTCCACTCCTACTTCCGAGGGCAGCGCGAAGCCTCACTACAGCTTGGATTTACGAGTCTAGGAGTTCGGAGCTTGGGGTTCAGGGCTTAGGGTTTAGGGTTTAGGGCTTTAGGACTTTAGGGTTTAGGGTTTTGGTTGACATCCAGAGTTGGGAAGGCTTGGGAGGGGAGGTTTGGAGTGTTGTTCGCGCTTTCTGGCTTAAAGTTAACAGTTTGCAGTCCCCTCAATCCCCTCTCAAACTCCCGAGCGGGCCTTGCTGTGTGCGCCCAGACTTCAAAGGGGGATAAGGAGGGGCCCCTTAGAAGGGATCCTTAATCTTCTTCCACTATATAACCCCTATACATATACACCTTATGCAGTCCCTAGATGCCGAACTAACCCCCAAATGACCCAAAGAGCCTTCAGGTCCCTGATGCTGGGTCCCTCCTTGAGTCCCTTGGAGACTGCTCCTTCCCCACACCTACCTACGGCCCAGCAAAGCCACGACTTGGTAGCCCGGTAGCCACATTATCATAAGGGCACCTCTTTTTTTTTTTTTTTTTGGGGGGGGGGGGGGTGGCTACTTAACAAGGGAACCTTGTTCCAAAACAAGGGAAAGGGTACCGCCGGGCTACCCAGCCAAAACAAACCACAAAGCCAGAACAAAAAGCTTAAGGTTCCACTAGGGGCGGAGACAGGATTCTGAAAGGCCAGGTTCTGGGAGCTGCAGATGTTCGGACCCAGCACTCTACCAGGGCCCGGCTAGTAAGTTGATGTTGCCCTATAAACCCTACACCCTAAACCCTAAACCCTAAACCCTAAACCCTAAACCCTAAACCCTACCCCCCCCCCCCCCCAAAAAAAAAAAAAAAAAACCGAAACGGACCAGAGCTGGGGCGCCTCCGCACCCGATCTCCAGGATGAGGACTCTCATCATCCGGCCGTTGGAGACGGTCAAGGACCTCTTTTTTATTTTGCTTTTTTTCTTGGGGGGACATATGGGTTTAAGGTTTAGGAATGAGGGGGAATAGCATAAGGGATGAAGAGCATTTTTGGAGGGCTGAGGGTATAGAGTTCTCAAGGTTTAGGGGGTAACGGCATTTTTGTTGCAAGCAGACCGTGCACTGTCAGGGTGGCGAGGTCGACGAAGTGCCTGGCGATGCGCTGGTGGTCTCCGGGTGTGTCTGCAGACGGAGCCATGTTGCCCACGCACAGTACATGAGGATGTAGTGGCCCTGCGAGTGGATGACCCCACCTGCTGGTCGCGGATATGGCCCCGCCGAAGGAGGTGCAGGACTGCCCCCACCTGCCGGTCGTGGAGTTGGGCCCGTCGAAGGTGGTGGCCAGGGCCAGGTCCCGTGGCATCCACAACCTTGGGGTACGGCACACGTGGTTGGTTGGCCGGGGTCGGCGGCGGAGGTCCTCCTTCTAAACCCTAAACCCTAAACCCTAAACCCTACACCCATAGGAATGTGGGAATGACAAGTTCAAGGGTCAGGGTATATAAGGCTTCAGGGCTCCTGAACTTCGTAAACCCTAAACGCTAAAGCATCTTTTTGCTTCTGCGTCTAGGGTGCTTTCTCCACACGTCTGCCGCTTAAGGCCAAGTGCACGCCACCCCAAGCCCGCCCCCAAAGCCAAACTCCTTCCTGGGTGTTTCGGGTTCTAGGGTTTAGGACTCAAGGGGTTCAAAGTTTAGGGTTTATCGGGTTTATAGGGTTTACAGGGTTTTGTAGGGTTTATAGGGTTTACAGCCTTTATAGGGTGTATAGGCTTTATAGGGCTGATAGGCTGCTCTATAGGGTTTGTAGGGTTTACAGGCCTTCCCACATCCACGACGACTTCCTTCCACAGGTGGAAGCGGCGCTCCTGCCGATGCGTGCTTCTCCTTACACACTACTTGGGGGTGCGCATGGGTTACTCGTAACCCCAACTATGAGTTTACTTATAATATCCCTAAACCCTAAACTTAAACCCTAAACTTGAACCCCTTGAACCCTGAACCCCTGAGCCCCTAAACCCTACTTAGGAGAGTCTGAGAGGATTCTTAGGACTTAGCCTTCATCTAGGGGTTAGGGTGTGCGGCACGGCGGCAATCACGGGAGAATGGTTTGGGGTTAGGAAAGGCCAAGGAGCCCTTTAGAGCTCAAAACCTCTTGGTGACAGGTTTAGGGTTTAGGGTTTAGGGTTTAGGGTTTAGGGTTTAGGGCTAGCCCACATAGGGTTGAGGGTTTTGGGTTTAGGGCCCATTCTCTTGCACTCCAGCATCCTGAACTCGGCCTCCGAAAGCCTAGAAATGCCAGCAAGTCTAGGGTTTAGGGTTTAGGGTTTAGGGTTTAGGGTTTAGGGTTTAGGGTTTAGGGTTTAGGGTTTAGGGTTTAGGGCGAGCCCACTGCAGCTTCCTGCTCGGAGTCGCTCACCCAGTGCGTGTCATTGAACCTCACGTGTGTTAAGGGGCCCTAAACCCGAATTCCTAAACCCTAAATCCTAAACTCTAAACCCTAAACCCTAAACTCTAGGGCTTCGGAGGGGGGGGGGGGGGGGGGGAGGGTCGAATTCTACATGCGGGGGCGGAAGCTTTAGGCCTTGCTTTGACATCCATGGCTTGCTGCAAAAAAAACAAACCCCTAAACCCATCTCTTCAGCCAACTGAAAAGCACCCAAGTCTACCCTGCACCCCCTGCATCCGATAAAGCTCCAAACGTCGTGGAGCAGGGTCTTAGAGGTTCAGATGCTCCGGGTATTGCCGTTCTGGGTTTATGGGTCTATATACAATGGTCTACCCCCCCAAGCCCCCTAAACCCTAAACCCTAAACCCTAAACCCTAAACCCTAAACCCTAAACCCTAAACCCCAATGAGCCCCCCCCCTTCCCTCCTCACATCCGAGCCAAGTGAGTCATGCCTGAGCTCCCGGACATCAGGACCCTGGGGCGGGCGTGGCCATTGCAAAAGGGGCAGCTTGGCCTGAGCTCGCAGTTTGCAAGACTTTGGAGGTTCAATTGGGAAGCTCTAGGTGTCCCTAAACCCTAAACCCTAAACCCTAAACCCTAAACCCTAAACCCTAAACCCTAGGTTGCCTTTTTGGAGTCATATAGGTCCTGGGCATAAGGCATCCGATGATTTGGGGTTTTTTATCAGGGGCCCCTTACTATCGCAAACGCCAGGTCTGCCCTTTTCGGGTACCTAACAGTAGGGGCCTCCCTGCAAAAAAAGGACCATAAATTAGAGAAGTGACCATACAAGTAAGTACCCTGAAGGTTACACAAAGCCAAGGGCTATGCTCGTTATCCTGCAATTAACCTCCAGGTCAGTCAAGAAGTTCAAGACCCGAGTTTGAGTTGGGATCCCAACCCGCAGGGTTTCGAGCTAAGCGTTTAGATGCGTCTACAGGGTGGGGCCCCCTTACTATACTAACTGTAGTTAAGGGACTTATAACCTAACTTAGGGTCCTTATAACCCAATTTAGGGCCCTTATAACTCTACTTATAACTAGGGGGCCCCACCCTGTAGGGCTTTGAAGTCGAGAGCCGACTCTTAGTTCCCGTGCAGCGGGATTATAGGCATTCCAGGACAACCCCCCCAAGGAGAATTCCCCAAGTCATGTCTGTCCGAAACCCCAAGCCCGAAAACCCCTAAAAGCCTCAGACCGAAGAAGCCAAAGTTTTTTAGAAGCCTAAACCCTAAACCCGCCAACGGCAAAAGGCTCAACCAAAAGCCGGTCAGCCCTAAAACCCTATAATATTAATTAATAATATTATAAGCCCGACTTGAGCCCCATACGTTCGGACCGCAAGCCCTCTGCCCCAAACGTCATCAGCCCCGGCAATGCTGCATTCAGGGTTTACTGTTTAGGGATACCCAACAATTCCACCGCAAATTCCCTGAGAGGGTTGAAGTCTCAGGTGGTGTGGACGCTTTAGGTTTCAGAATAACACTTGCAAAATAGATAAGTCCAAAGCACGACTTCAGCGATGAATCCGAAATGCCACAGAATGAAGCCCTGGTCTATACGCCCCTTCTCGGGGTGTGAGTCCTGTAACTGCAATCTACAAAACCTATAACCCTATAACCCCTCCGCCAACAAGGTTTAGGGTTCGGGGTTGAGGGTCGACGCAAGCTTGCTTTTCTCGCCCACTCCTCGAGCACGCGCCCGGCTTCCCGGCAGGGCTGCTCCGCGGCCGCCTGGCGGGCCGTCTTTCCCTGCCTTGGAGACCGACTGATTCATAATGCTTTGATAGTAATTCTAGTAGTATGGGGTCTATGAACCCTAAACCCTAAACCCTAAACCCCAAACCCTAAACCCTAAACCCTAAACCCTAAACTGCCCTAAACCAGAACCTACAAAGGTCATAAGAAGCCCTAAGCCCTCTCAGGGCTCATTTCGTCCCCAAGGTGCCGGTCGGCGATGTCTGGGTCGGCTCTGACCTGGAGCCTGGGTCTTCTTCAGGATAGGGGAATTAAATTTAGGGTTTAGGGTTTAGGGTTTAGGGTTTAGGGTTTGGGGTTTAGGGTTTAGGGTTTGGCCCAAGAATTCCCCAGAGTCAACCCGATAAGAAGGCGGGCCTAGAATCCCCACAATCAACCCCATACTTGGCTGCACTTAGCAGGGTAGCTATTAACTAAGTTTTTAGCTGCCTTGTTAAGAAACCCAATAAACCCAAAAAGGCTAAGGATGTAAAGTTAATCCCCATAATCAATCCGATCATGTCCCATAGTCTACCCTTTAGTCAGGGCATGTATAGGGTTTAGGGTTTAGGGTTTAAGGGGTGAAGGGGTTTAACAGCCCATGCTGGTCCCAGACTGCTGGGAGGATCCAAAACGTAGAACCCCCACCCCACAGAGTACCCGATGCTACCCCTAAACCCTAAACCCTAAACCCAAAACCCTCTACTACTACTGGGTCATTCTTATGGGAAGGATCCTTTTAGGGGTCTTCGAGGTTTAGGGATTCTGGTTGGGATTCTGTGTTCAGGCTCAATGCCCAGGGATGAACAAATGTACACACAAAGATTTGCGCTGTCTGCGCCTTGGAGACTTCCTACCTCTGTGCCGCAGAAGCGTAGATTTCAAGAAGCCTGCTACGAAAAAAACCCAAAGATGAAGAGACACAGGTCTTCTGACCCTAAACCCTAAACCCTAAACCCTAAACCCTAAACCCTAAACCCTAAACCCTAAACCCTAAACCCTAAACCCTAAACCCTAAGCCCAGCAGCAGCCTCCGGACAAGCCGGGCGCAATCGGCCAGGGTGGCAAGGTGGAGGGCCGTCCGGCCCTCCTTGTCCAGCAGATCAACGCCGGCCCCGGCCTTCCTTGGTAGCTTAGTAACTAAGGGTTTAGGGTTAAGGGTTTAGGGTTTAGGGTACTTTTTTTGGGGTTGGCTACTGTAGAAGGGAACCCTGAACCCCAACAAAAGGGGGCCAAAAGGGTACCACGGGGCTACCAAGCTTCAGCAACTTTCGCACCATGCGTGGGTGCCGCCGACTCGCCGCGTAGTGAAGGGCTGTGCGGCCACGGCCGTCGGCTTTGTCTACGCTTGCCTCGGATGGCCCCTGAAAGCACTCTGAAAAATATTCCCTGCATGTGATCCTCTTAAACCCAATAAGGGAACAGATGCAATGTCCCAAGGTTTATAGGGTTTAGGGTTTTGGGTTTAGGGTAAACCCTAAACCCTAAATCCTAAACCCTAAACCCTAAACCCACCTAGTTGCCTTGGCAGCCAAGAGTGTGTGGGCGCTGGCTCCCGACTGCGCGAGGGCGGCGTGGTGGAGGGGCGTCATCCCGCCAGGTTCCGCGAAGTCCACGGAGTCCTTGGTCTGAGGGAAGCTTCAATTTCTAAGGGTTTAGGGTTTAGGGTTTAGGGTTTAGGGTTTAGGGTTTAGGGTTCAGGGTTTAGGGGTTCAGGGTTTAGGGGTTAGAGGCTAGCAAAGCTGGCCGGCTCTTAGTAGGGAATGAGGGAAGGAGGGCTCTACATAATCCCTTAAAGGGTATATGTGGGGCCCTAATTAATTCCCTCATTCCCTACTAAGAACCAGGGGCTACCAAAGGGCTCCATGGAGAATGAGGCCCATATAGAACTGTGAAATGTCTTCAATTCCAAGTCCTGCGGGGCCAAATGAACCCTCAAATTGGGACCATACACCTTGTACTACTCTGGAACCATCAACCCTTTCAGCCCTAAACCCTAAACCCTAAATCCTAAACCCTAAACCCTAAACCCTAAACTCTAAGCCCCAAACCAGGCCCAGGTGTCCCCTGCACCATCGAGCAAAAGCTGCACGATGGGCGCAATGTCGGCCCAGGAGGCCAAGTGAAGCGCCGCTTTGCCATCCGGCCCCGGTTGGTCCTTGTCCTTGGGATGTTCCCCCTTATACTAACAGTATAGGGTTTAGGGTTTAGGGTTTAGGGTTTAGGGTTTAGGGATGTTCCCCCTTATACTAAGTCCCTCATAGGGATTAGAAAAAGGGGTACCATAATGTCTACTAAGGGCTGTTAGTATAAGGGGGAACACCCCAACCTTGTCCTTGTCGTTTTTTTGGGTCGCCTAGGCCTAGGAAACAAATCTCAGGGTTTAGGGTTTAGTGCTTAGGGGTTCAGTTTGTTGGGGTTTGTATGCCCATGATTACATGTCATTACGGCGTGCTGCTGAATGCTTTTCCAGTAAAGGGTGGGGGGGGGGGGGGTAGCAGGTAGGTTGTAGGGTCATAACGAGGGTACCCTTTTGTGAACCAAGAACCTTGGGAACCAAACGAAGCCTAAAATTGGGGTCATATACCATATACTGCCAAAATCACTATTAAGGTAAGATGAACCATAAACCCTTTTAGGGGTCATGTCGTCCCCAAGGAAAGAAGGTCAACAAAAACCACCGCTCCTAAACCCTAAACCCTAAACCCTAATGTTAACCTAGTATTACTAAAGCCCCTAACATTAAAGTACGCCAGGTGTCCCGGCCGCAATAATAAAGCCCTGGAAATAAAGTACGCCAGTCGGGGCTTGTTTTTTTTTGGGGGGTCCGTTTTCCTTCTGATCCTCTCTGATTCTCTCTGATCCTCTCTAATTCTCTCTAAGGAAAGGAATCCTGAGTGATTCTCCTCTCTGATCCTCTCTCTAATTCTCTCTAAGGAAAGGAATCCTTATTCAAAGGGGCCTCACTCTATTTGGGGGGGGTTTGATTGAAGGGGGGGGGAGGGGGGGGGGTTTATTACTAGGTCAACATTAAACCCTAAACCCTAAACCCTAAACCCTAAACCCTAAACCCTAAACCCTAAACCCTAAACCCTACCAGGCGTCAGCCCTGGCTTCTAAGAGCCAGCGCGCGATCTTCGCGTCGGAGCGGCCCCAGCCGAATCGCAGTGAGTGATGCAGCGCCGTCCTACCCCCGACATCGGTGACCTCGAGGATCACATGAGCCCTAAAAAGGATTAGGGTTTAGGGTTTAGGGTTTAGGGTTTAGGGTTTAGGGTTTAGAGTTTAGGGTTTAGGGTTCAAGGACCACATGTTAAACCCTAAGAGGGATTAGGGCCTCATACACCGGCCTCACTGCTTCTGAGGGGTTCATAAAACCGGACTTATGACAGGGCTTGTAGTAGAGGGTATACATGACCCCCAATTTTAGGATTCACTTGGGCGTTTACGAAAACAAGGGACCCCCAATATATACCCCGAAATAGTAGGACTCCCTTACAAACGGATCCCCAACAAGGTGCCCCTAAGTTCGGAAACCCCCACTTGGTCCCCGAGGGACATCCACCCGGGCGCGGGCGTCCAGCAACAAGCGCACAGCAGATACGCCTTACTTCTTCAATTACCAAGCAATTAAACATAAGTTGCAACTTTACTCTTCCTACTACAAAGGGCAGCCCGAGAAGATTAAAGACGATTGGCTAAGCTTGGTAGCCCAGTGGCCAGATTATGAACAAGGCACCCGTTTGGGGATTGGCTACCTTACTAGCTCATGGGTGGGATAGTATTACACATTCAAATGTATATTCCTGATTGGGTTCAGTACCCTTGAAAATGCAAAATATTACTCAACTATGACAAAGTTCACCCTAAACCCTAAACCCTAAACACTAAACCCTAAACCCTAAACCCTTGAACCCCAAAACGGACACCAAGCAAGGCGCTGCGGTTCAAGGACGCCACGTGCAGGGCTGTTCCTTGGGGGCCAAATGAACCCTAAAGATGGGGTCATCTTCCCTATACTACTATAACTACGATTAAGGAACCCTAAACCCTAAACCCTAAACCCTAAACCCGAAACCCGACACCCCAAACCCTAAATCCTACTAAGGTAATATGAACCATGAACCCTTTCAGGGTTCATTTCGTCGCCAAGGCTCTCCCCATCTTGTCCGCGACGTCGGCCCCGGCACCCGCATCCAGCAGTCGTCGCACGATCATCACAGCGCCGCTCATACCTTAACTCTCCTAATGTGGTACCTTGTTTAGGGTTTAGGGTTAAGGGTTTAGGGTGGTCTACTAGAATCCAATGGAACGAACCCCAAAAAAATGAGCTGCAATAGGAGCCTTCAGAGGTACAAGCCAAATGCAGAGCGGTTCTTCCGTCGCAGTCGGCCAGATCTCTGGCGTACCCAGCCCGCAGCAAGGAGTCAGCAATTTCCGCACGGTTTGTGCGGGAAGCCACATGGAGTGCTGTCATTCTTCTGTAGTCGATCGCGTCCTTCTCCCAGCCACCCTCCAAAAGAAGCTGCGCCACGGCAACACGGTTCTGCAGAGTAGCGAAGTGAAGAGCGGACCAACCATTCGCGTCAGCCAGGTTGCCATCTGCACGAGCGTCCAAAATCATGCGGAAGATGTCGGGGAACCCAACACCCGCGTGCAGCGATGTCCGGCCAGCCAGGTCGGCTACGTTCACGCCCGCCCGGGCCTGCAGAAGCAGGCGCACCACGTCCGGGTGCGGCTCCCGAAAGCGTGCTCGACTGACAACTTGGAGAGCATGGTGGAGAGCTGTGCGGCCACTCTCATCAACAATGTCCGTGCCGGCCCCTGCCGACAGCAAGAAGCGCACGATCTGGACCAGGCCTAAACTCGATGCGTCGTGAAGACACGTTGTGCCATGCGCGTCAGCAGTGTTGGGGTCTACGGGGCGTTGCAAAAGCTCCTCCAGACGGGCCTCGTTTCCATTACGTGCAAACTGACGCATCCGGCACTTCTCAGATTCCTCCAGGCCCACGAACGGGATCATGATCAGCTGCACGTCCGTGTCCGTCGTTGGACATACGCCCTCATCCCGCAAAATCGTGCCTTCGTGCAGGAGTCTTTGGGCAAAGCGTGGGAGCCCCCGAGCGGATTGAAGGTGGTCTTTCAAGGACCGCACGTCACTCACGGCCTCGGCAGGAAGGGCTGCCAGCTCTTCTCCGGATGCGCTCCAGACGCGCAAGGTCATTGCCGCAAAAAAAACGCAGGCAGCAAACCCTAACAGAACACCCTTGAGCCTAACTGCAACGAACATGCACGGCATTGTACACCTGGGACTCTTTTTACCTACCTACAGGTTAGTAGCAACTACCCCTGAATTAGTAGGTATAACCCAGAAAACTGTAGGTAAATAGGGTCCCCCCTAAACCCTAAACCCTAAACCCTAAACCCCAAACCCCAAACCCTAAACCCTAAACCCTAAACCCTAAACCCTAAACCCTAAACCCTACCAGGCACCTCATGCGGGAGTTTCCCCGGGCTCTGGGATGAGGCTCCAGCTTCTTTGGTGGCTCGGCTCTCCGAAGCTCGTGAGCCCCTGGAGCCCGGCATTCAAGTCCTGAGGCCCTTAATGCGCACTGAAAAACCCTAAACCCTAAACCCTAAACCCTAAACCCTAAACCCTAAACCCTAAACCCTAAACCCTAAACCCTCGCAAGGACCCTAAAAATTGTAAGCCGTAAACCCTAAAGCCCTAAGCCTTGGGAAGCCGTAAAGTGCGTCTGGGGTCCCCTTCTCGATTCCCCCAAGAGCCGCTTGGAAAAAATTAGGGTTGAGGTTTCCCCTGAGCCCTAGACCCTAGACCCTAGACCCTAAAACCTAAACCCTAGCCCTAAACCCCAAAACCTAAACCCTAGCCCTAAACCTTAAACTCAAGCCCCTCACCCAGGGGCCCAGGCCAATTTGCATCCCTGCGGCGGAAGGCAGAGTCCACGTGGCTGGACGCCTCTCCGGAAGGATTTTGGGTTTAGGGTTTAGGGTTTAGGGCTTAGGGCTTAGGATTTAGGATGAATAGGGTTTAGGGCTCAGGATTTAGGGCTTAGGGCTTAGGACTCTTTGATCCCTATACCTGCAACTGTTTTGGGGCTTGGGGCTTCAGTGGTCGAGGGTTGCACTGCTTGTGCAGGGGAAGAGGGGGGGCAGGGGCAATCTCTGTGTGTCTGTGTGTCTGTGTGTGTGCGTGCGTGTAACCTGCAGGGTAAACCCCGCCCCAGCCCTACGGAAAGATCAACGATAAGAGCCCTGAAGCTGCATGGGCTCAGGGTTTAGGGTTTGGGTTCCTGGTCTTGTGTCCCAAAATGGGATTGGCTTTCGGATTCACGGTCCTAGGTTTAGGTAGACCCTGCAGGCACACGTCGAGAGTTTAGGGGTGTAGGCTTCGGGGACTTCCAAGGCAGTACTATACAACCCTAAACCGTAAATCCTACACCCTCAACCCTCAACCCTAAACGCTAAGCCCTAAACCCCACACCCCAAACCCTAAACCCTAAACCGTATCTTTCCCAAATTTGAACCATACTCAAGAATCCTTTCTCCATCTTCAGGCATCTCCTTAAAGTACAGAGTACTGGGCCCACTGGGGATTTGCATCCTAAACCCTAAACCCCAAACCCAAAACCCCCAAACCCCAAACCGCAGACGCCAAACCCCAAACCCTAAACCCTAAACCCTGTAGGACACTCAGCAAGCCTGTCAACCGCGAGCCGGCTTTTTGTAACTCTTTGGTCTACACCCTAAGCCCTAAACCCTAAACCCTCAACCCTCAACCCTAAACCCTAAACCCTAACCCTAAACCCTAAACCCTGAAGGCTTTTTCTAACTCCCCCTTCTTCGGGCACAACGCATGGCTCCAAAAGGGGTCGGGGCGCGCAGGTGGGCAGTTTAGGGTTTAGGGTTTAGGGTTTAGGGTTTAGGGTATAGGGTTCAGGGTGTAGACAAAACACTCTAAAAACTCTTAAAGCCCTAGACAAAAATTCGGATGAAGGAGCTAGGGGTGATGGTGTAAAGATGTACGAGGGTGCTTCTCTAAATTCAGGTCCCTTTTGACTAGGGTTTAGGGTTGAGGGTTTGTGGCCCAAATTCTAGGAAAATGTGGAGCCCGGGTAAGTCAGTACATGGAGCTGCCGAGATCGCGACAAGTACATGCTCTAGCTGCTTCCTATAAACCTGGGGTTTAGGGCTTAGGGTTTTATCTAGGGTTTAGGGTTGAGGGTTGAGGGTTGAGGGTTGAGGGTTGAGGGTTGAGGGTTTAGGGTTTAGCGTTTTGCCCCTAATGTTCAGTGGCGCAGGCCCACGATGCGCGTCCGAAATTTGGGGGGGGGGGGGGGGGGTTGCTCTACATGTCGTTTTGAAGGCCCCTTTGCAAGGGGGCCCTAGGTGGAAAAGGCGCCTTCAAGCCCGAAGCCCTCAAGCCCTAAACCCCAAACCCTAAACCCTAAACTCTAACACCCCTAAGCCTAAACCCTAAACCCTAAACCCTAAACCCTAAACCCTACTTTGGAGCAACCCCCCCTTGTGTGGAAGGGTGAGACCGCTGCTTCACAGGGGCCCACGGCTGGTCCCCAAAGTTCATGGACCAACGCAGAGCTGCCACGATGAACTCCGACAGCCCTCAACCAGAAGCTCGGTAGGGTTTAGGGTTTAGGGTTTAGGGTTTAGGGTTTAGGGTTTAGGGTTCAGGGTTCAGGGTTTAGGGCCTCTGGAGTTTTTTAGGGTGTAGGGCGTAGGGTTCAAGGTTGAGAGGTTCGGGTATACCCTCGGAGTTTAAAGCCCTGACCCGTGAACCCCTAAACCCCCAAACAATCAGCTTCGGCCGTGTTTCTTGCCCCAATTTTCAGGGGGCTTTCTGCTCATGAGGAGATTTAGGGTTGCTTTGGTCAAATAGGGACCGCCTGAAACCTATCAGCCCAGTTATAAAGCCCTATGTAGGACATCTTGGGTCTATGTGAGCATCCCTTTCAAAGTGGCGTCAAGACTTTTTGTATTTCTCGTGTATAATAGGCCTTAGGGCCCCAAAACCCAAAACCCAAAACCCAAAACCCTAAACCCTAAACGGCTTATCAACCCTAGAGCCTAAAGCCTAAGCCTCAGTTGTTCATGGCAGCCGCTGCCAGGCAGCTCAGAATCTTCTGGACGCAGAGTTCCCACGGATCTTGTCGGCAGGGGATCTTGAAGCATGGCAAAAGAAACACGACACTGGGCGCCTAGGTAAGGCTTCGGAGGAGTGGCTTGAAAGAGCAGTGAAAACCCTAAACCCTAAACTCTGACCCCTGCAACCCTGAACCGATGACTGCGAAGCTAAATTTGACATGGGAAGTTGTTCAAGCGTCATCAAAGCCGAATGCCGTTCTTTGATTCTTCTTCAATCTTTATGGCCCCTTCATGAAAAAAGTGTACTCTTAAACAGCAGACATGCAAACCAACAACGCTATTTTGGCCGAAGGACAAGCGCTTGCAAAATGACAGGGCCGGGCTGGGTGTCTCCGGGATATTTACAACCCACATATAAGCCCCTCAACTACCCTAATATGGTTATAATTTGGTGATAAGTGCAATTACTATTTGGTTAGTAAGTACCATGAACCTCCAAGTACCCAACGTGCAGTTGCGTTTGCTTACGTCTTTGCTTTCTAAAACAGGGTGTAGGATGCAGGGTTTTGTGGTTGGGGCCAAGGATTTTTTTCCTAGACCCAAGAGCAACCTAGGAATGAAAAAGGGTGCCCTTTTTGGCTTACAGGTGTAAGGGAACCTAAACCCGGAAAAAAGGGGAATAAGGGCCTACTCCGGGTCCTAGTTTCTGACGTTGCCAGATAACTGGCGACAACTCTCGTGAGCTCGTCTGGATACTCGCACGGGCTGGCTGGCCAGTGCTGCCGCGGTCGAGGCAAGAAGTCATATTACCAGTGTCACCTTACAACGCCGACAGCCACCGTAAGCCAGTCTCGTTTAAGACTTGTAACTATGGTTGTACCTCTATATATGTATACATACATATATGTATATCGCCTGAAGTAGAGTACTTATGTCCTTACTTATGGCTATATATTTATATATATGACAGTAAGTACTTCTATCCTTACTTCTAGCTAACCACGAATCTTCAAGCAGGGCTGCTGGCACATCCTCTTCGCAGCCGGGATTGTCGGCAGCAGCGCTGCCCAGGCGTGGCAGGGCGTCTCACTGCTGGAAGCACGAAAGGCAGCAAGAGCTGTGGTAAACCCTAAGCCCAAAACCCTATGAACCCTAAACCCGAAACCCTATGAACCCTAAACCCGAAACCCTATGAACCCTAAACCCGAAACCCTATGAACCCTAAACCCGAAACCCTATGAACCCTAAGCCCAATGAGTCCGAAACCCAATGAATCCTAAACCCTGCGAGCCCTAAACGCTACTCCGACATGCAAGGAACAGCGTTGACATTTGGGTCCAATACAAGGTGGGTAGTGCGGTGACACTGACATGGTGACAACACATCACACGCCCTCAACATCAACTCGACCGTGTGCCACATAACTCGCACACGTGTCTGCATCCCTAAACCCTAAACCCTGAACCCTAAACTGCCCTAAACCCTTAAACCCTTAAACCCTTAAAACCCTTAAAACCCTTAAAACCCTTAAAACCCTATAAACCCTTCAAACCCTATAAACCCTATAAACCCCATAAACCCTAAAACCTAAGCCCTAAACCAGCACTATCTGCCCATAATTGGCATTGACGTCGGAAAGCGGGTGCTGTGGTATAACGAGGGGCATGCCTGGCTGCCTGGAAATACAAGGGGACCTTGCAACCAAAAGCAGTGAACCCTATTCCCTAAACCAGGTTTAGGGTTTAGGGTGTATACTTGGGTTGAGGGGGTACCTCTATGTCGGGAAGTACCCGAAGTGCTAAAGCCCGTAAGGCCTGTAGCCTACCCAGCAGCCCGGCGGACACCAAAAAAGCTAGCAAAGCACCTTTCCGACATATGATCCCCTTCAAAACCCAAATGAATAAAACATTTCCCATCGGCCTACCTGGCCTCAACCCCTCAACCCTCAAACGCTCAGACCCTCCAACCCTCCAACCCTAAAACCCTAAAACCCTAAACCTTACAACCCCAAACCCTGAACCCTCAAACCCTGAAACTTAAAACCCTAAAACCTGAAACCCTAACCCCCCTACAAGCCCTTTTGTCCTTGAAGCTTTCGGCTGACCCTAAACCCTAAACCCTAAACCAAAAACCCTAAACCCTACAGAGGCCCTCTTGCCCTTGAAGCTTTCGGCTCACAGTGTTGCCTGGCGACTTGCCAACGACTCACCGGGACCTGGGCAAGGGTCGCTGCACGGGTTGGGTTGAGGGTTTGGGGTTGAGGGTTTGGGGATTTCGGGTTTAGGGTTTAGGGTGTAGGGTTTTGGGGTTTTGGGGTTTTGGGGTTTTGGGGTTTTGGGGTTTTGGGGTTTTGGGGTTTTGGGGTTTTGGGGTTTTGGGGTTTTGGGGTTTTGGGGGTTTGGGGTTTTGGGGTTTTGGGGTTTTGGGGTTTTGGGGTTTTGGGGTTTTGGGGTTTTGGGGTTTGGGGGGTTTTGGGGGTTTTGGGGGTTTTGGGGGTTTTGGGGGTTTTGGGGTTTTGGGGTTTGGGGCTTGGGGTTTTGGGGTTTTGGGGTTTTGGGGTTTTTGGGGTTTTGGGGTTTCGGGGTTTAGGTTTTGGGGTTTAGGGTTCGGGGCTCAAGGTTTTGGGGTTTAGGGTTTGGGGTTAGGCTTTTGGGGTTTAGGGTCTGGGGTTTAGGGTTTGGGGTTTAGGGTTTTGGGGTTTAGGGTTCTGGGTTTAGGTTTTTGGGGTTTAGGGTTTGAAGGTCAGGGCCTGGGGTTTAGGGTTTTGTGGTTTAGGGTTTGGGGTTTATGGTTTGGGCTTTAGGGTTTGAGGGTTTAGGGTTTGGGGTTCAGGGTTTTTAGTTTAGGGATTAGGGTTTCGGGTTTAGGGTTTGGGGCTGTAGGGTTTAATGCTAACAGGGTGTACCGACACAATAGGCCTGATTGCAAAGAAGCCTGAGACTAAAGTTGAAACAAAGCAAACTCTTCCACATTCAGGTTCGTTCACTAAGCTGCGTAGGCCAAGTGAAAACCATGGCTCACAAACTAACCATGACGGCAATCTTTTGGAAACCAGCAATGTAGACCTTGGTCATGTAATCAGCAACCATGACATACAAGCAGCGGAGGAAAAAAACGAACAATAAATGTACGAAACAAGCGAAGTAGCAGATCAGCTAATCGGAAGCTTCGCCACAACCGATGAAAAACATCCAGCATAGTTCAGACCACTCACGCCAACAATACTTCAACTAGACCCAAGAGTAGCCTAGGAACAACAATGGTGCCCCTTGGTGTAAACAAAAAAGATTATAAGGGAACCTAAACCCTAACAATGGGAATAAGGGCCTACTCTGGGTCCTTTCAATACTTGGTAGCCCAGTAACCATATTATGGGTTGGATACTTTTTCAGGAAACCATGAACCTATACTGAACTTGGAACCCTAGCAAAAATTAAAAATTCTGCAGTTTCTTAGGAATCATAGTACCCAAAATGAAAAATATTTCCAAGTACCCCTAAGGAACCAGAAAAGGGCAACAGCGTACCATTGGAATACCGAGAATATAGAGTACCCTAAACCCTAAACCCTAAACCCTAAACCCTAAACCCTAAACCCTAAACCCTAAACCCTAAACCCTAAACCCTAAACCCTAAACCCTAAACCCTAAACCCTAAACCCTAAACCCTAAACCCACCCTAAACCCTAAACCCTAAACCTTAATGTCCGCCAACTGGGTTGGCGGCGAAGCTCGAGCGGCTTTGTCACTCCTGTTGGCGCTGCTGCTTTGCGTGTTTTTGGGGCCTGGGGTCAACCGAGGACCCCACACCCAAAACCCCAAACCCCCAAACCCTAAACCCAAACGAAGCCAACAGAAGCTCTTTGACAAGACAACCTGCACCTTGTATCTGGCCCCTCTGTGAGGGGCCTTACCTCAAAATTCTGCACGAAGGTCCTTGGGTTTAGGGTGTATACAGGGTCTAAGGTTTTAGGGTTTATAGCATAGGGCTTTATAGGGCTTATGGGTTTATAGTTTTTGTTACATTCAGGGTTCGGTCCTGGGGCTTAGTCAAGGCCTAGGTCTTTGGAGGATTTTACCCTTCAGCCAAGCCGGGCGGTCCTTTGGCGAGCCTCCCCTGGGCATCGACGGCTCTTGCTATGGTACAGGGGGGGTTAAATGAGGGTTTAGGGCTTCATTTTTAGGCTTTGGAAGGATTCGGAATTGGTGTGGGCCGAGTTTTTTGTTTTTTTTTTGGTGGGGGGGGGGGGGACATTGCCCATTGTCCGAAAAATGCCAGAAGCCCCGGCCCTGGGCCCTCAAACCACTCTGAAGCCAAACATGCGCAAAAACCCGAAATCCCAAACTCTATAACCCCTACAAGCCCTATGAACCCTGCAAACACCCCAGCCTCAAACTTCGCGGAACCCCTTCAAGCTGCTGCGGCCTCAAACCCCAGAATCCTGTTATAATTGGGGCTCAAGGTTTAAGGTTTCGGGGCTTAGGGCTTTGGAGCCTTTTTCATTAGAATGGGTATCTTGGGATGTTCCCCCTTATACCACAAGTAACAGTCCTTACAATCGGGGCTACTACAATCCCTATTAAGGACTGTTAGTACAAGGGGGGAGATCCCAAGGTATCTTACGCAACGCAGACCGATGTCTGTTGCAGCGAAGGTGAAACGAGAACGATTTGTACGCTCAATGAATGATAGTCCGCATGCTGTTGCACGGCATGCGAGTGTAGCAAGTAATAATGACATTAGAAGCAGATCAGAATTCCGTGAGAACCAGTAGAATTTGCTGCAGTATGCTGTCAATATGGGCACTCCAAGCTGCGAATGTGGAATCAGGAAGAGAGGACGGGTATCCAAGGTAGCCTGCATGATAAACATATCGGGCTTACGGGGGATGCTGTGGAGAAATTGTTTGGCCTCCTGCGCTAACACAGAAACCTCAAAAACCCGTGTACGCCCCAAAATGACACTTAAGCCGAAGTTTCATGAGACCTAAATGCAATCCCTAGAAATATGGTGACTTAAACCCTAGACCCTAAACCCTAAACCCTAAACCCTAAACCCTAAGGTGTTGTGGGATTTCGGGTGCTCTGGGTCTGCGGTGAACTCCCGAACCCTAGATTGTCGCCTTGTAGATGCTTTTGAAGAACTCGCCGGCGCGGTAGGAAGATCGCACCTTGGCACTGGAGCGCGCTTGCCCTGAGAAAAACCCAGGGGTTAGGGTTAGGGTTTAGGGTTTAGGGTTTAGGGTTTAGGGTTCAGGGTTCAGGGTTCAGGGTTCAGGGTTTAGGGTTTAGGGTTTAGGGGTGTATTTAGGGTTTAGGATTAGGGTTTAGGGTTTAGGGTTTAGGGTTTAGGGTCAGTAGAGCCGTGTCACTTCTGTTTGGGGTTCATGCTTTGTTGACGCCTGAACATAAAATGTTCGACCCTCCCAGCCAGGGAATGATGTAATGGAACGCTAGCATGTGTGTATGGATACGTCCAAGGGAAAGCATCGCACATCAACCGTAGCCAGCTGCTTTTTCACTTTTTGCCTGCTAAGGACATGCTAGCTGAGGGCTCCACAGCTCCTACGAAGCGTAAGCCTCGAACTGAGAAGCAGCAGTTTCAATACGTTCGACGGGGAGCAGCGCAGCATTGCTTAGGACAAACCCACCAGGGCAACTCAACTTCTTTCAGGGTACCCTGAACCCTAAACCCTAAACCCTAAACCAACCCGATATTCCCAACACTCCCAAGAGCCTCCTAACACTCCCTTCCTCTATACCCCCCTTAGAACCTTAACAAACAATTCTATGCTTAATCGCCTCTTGGGTTATACATAAACAGAAACCCCCCAATAAAAGTTTAACTTTTCGCTCCCTTCATATGAAATTAGGGGAACCCTAAGTCCCACCTCGAATTCCCAAGCACAATGAAAGGTTCGCTAGGTGCCGGGCTTGGGGGATTTAAAGGTTAGTGCTGGGGCGTCAGGGAGCCACACCCTAAACCCTAAATCCTAAACCCTGAATCCCAAAGTCCCACGCTAAAGCCTGCACCCTTCCACGCGGGCCCCAAGCCCGGACACGCCCACAACACCCGCAAACCCTCGCGTTAGAATCAGGGCATCCGTTTTGGGGTTGGTTACTCCATTAAGGGAACCTTAGAATCGAAAAACAAAAAGAGAAAAAGGATACCACTGGGCTGCTAGGCCTCTACAAAGCCCCAAAGCACTGAAGCTTGAGCCCTCTGAGTCCCGCCGCCAACGGACCCGAGGCGACGTGAAGACCCAGGGCCTTAGGGAGCAGAGGGCCAGGGCCTATAGTTCTTGAGGGTTTAAGGGTTTTAGGGCTTTGGGGGTTGTTGGCTTTTTTGGGGTCTTTCGGGTTTAGGGTTTGTAGGGCTTAGAGGGCTTAGGGGGCATTTCGGGCAATTGGGATTTATAGGGAGTCGGAGATGTTTCATGATCTCAGTTCCTCAAGTCTGCTGAGCACCAGCAAGAGCAAAACACAGGAAAGCAGGGCCAACGGGGTGTCCTAGTGCTTTTTGGCTCATAGGGTCCCCCAAACGTCCCACCACCCTAAACTCTAAACCTGAACCCTGAGCCGAAGGTTGAGGGCCCCAAGCATCTACAACTCTGAAGCCTACCATTGCAAGGAGTATTTGGGAGGCACCCGTTTGACTAAACAATGCTTGCCAAGACCTCATTTCGTGTCCAGCAACTTGGCCAAGAATATAGGTGTCGGAATGAAGACGAATAATTTTCCCCTTGGGGCAGCCATGAGAGCTTAGGGTTCAGGGTTTGGTTGAGGGATTAGGGGACTCTACCGAGATTCTAATGGCAGTTATTGGGGCCCCAAACGTGGCCCATTACTTCCTTGAAAGAATGGTAAGTCAGGGGTTTTCCCTTTTGAGGGCCCACACCAAGGAACCATGTAACTACCCTTAAGAGAGATGCCCCGGGCTTTCCCCTAACACACCAGGGTTAAGGCTAAGGGTTTACAGAGATGAGGGCTTTACAGGGTTTATGGATTAGGGTTCAGGATAACATCTTAGACCCTAAACCCTAAACCCTAAACCCTAAACCCTAAACCCTAACCCTAAACCCCCAAACGCAGCACGCCCTCCACCTGTTTGACACCTCTGCCTCCGCGAGCTCCCAAGAGTTCAGATGAGAGCGTACGCAGCCAGGCACCAACTAGGGCCGACAGGGCTCTTAGGGCTCTCGTGGGGTGTTTGTTGGGGTTCTAGAGGGTTTTGCTTTTTTGTAGGGTTCTAGAGGGTTTTGTTTTTTGTAGGGTTCTAGAGGGTTTTATAAAGGATTTGTTAGGGATTGGACATGATGAGCTTTGCAGGTGTTTCATCGAGTTGTTATGAGTTGTCATAGGTTGCTTATAAAGCTTTGTAGGGTGTTAGGCGTTAATAGGGTTCTTAGGGTTTTTTGTTTGAGGGTTTCGGCTGTTTAGGGTTTAGGGTTTGGCTCTAGTGGGGGCATAGGGTCGAAGAAGCCGAGCGCGACGGCAGCGCGGAACTCTCCAGGGTTTAGGGTTTAGGGTTTAGGGTTTAGGGTTTAGGGTTTAGGGTTTAGGGTTCAGGTCCAAGAAAAAATCGAGGAGCTTCGAGGAAAGTTTCGTTTCTTGACTTTTGAATAACTTCAAGTTACCACATTTTCACAGCAATACTTATCTAAATTCACCTTGGCATGCAATTAAAAAAAGAGGCACATTTAGGCTTTCGAGCTGCCTTTCCCATCCCGGAGCCTCCGAATACAAGAAATTATGGCCACGGATCCGGATCACGGTTTACGGTTTACGGTTTACGGTTTACGGTTTAGGGTTTACGGTTTAGGGTTTAGGGTTTAGGGTTTAGGGTTTAGGGTTCAGGGTTTAGGGTTTAGGGTTTAGCGGGGAGAGGGGGGAGGGGGGGGGGGTACTCTAACTTAGAAGGGAAATTTCACTTGTGCAGAGTCAGAAGTACAAGATAGCTACAGTTGTTTATGCATATAAACATGATCAGGGTTCTTCTGAGATGACGCTTTCAAGTAGGGACCAAATTTCGAGAGCCGGCCGTATGGTGGAGGAGATGTCCCTCAGTACCCCTTTTTGCCCCTCTTTGAAGCTTGAGATTAACAGCGCAGGGTTCAAGCTTACTTGGAGGTTCATGGTACTTACTAACCAATTATAACTGTACTTATAACCCTACTTATAATACCCCTAGAGGGCCTTATAGGGGCTATCCCACTTATAAGTAGGGTTATAAGTACAGTTATAATTGGTTAGTCAGTACCATGAACCTCCAAGTAGGGTTCAGGGTCTTCTCGGGCTCGGAGTCATCGCGCTGTCACCATAATCGGATGCCGGGAGCTTGGCTGTCAGCATCGTGCCAGGCAAGGGTGAAACGCTTCCAGGAAAATGGAAGAACTGGCCCTTTCGGCCCTAAACCTACTGAGCTTTGACGCGGCATGTCAGTCCCCGGTTTCAAGATATGGAGTTCGGAGTTTATACAGGCTTAGGGAGTCTGCCGAAGCCGCTACTACGCAAGGCGCTCGACTGCACTCATCAGGCGGCCTGCGCTGAGCTGCTGCTTACGCTTCTTGGGCTTCGGGGGAGCCGCAAGGCACAACGAGCGAGGGTTTACGGTTTAGGGTTCAGGGTTCAGGGTTTTGGGTTTATGGTTTATGGTTTAGGGTCTAGGGTTTAAGGTTTAGGGGCTTCGGCCCTATAAAACTCCCAGGCTTTTGAGGGTTCACTACGTAGTTCATCACTAGCGTTCTTCACTGTAGGGAGCTTGAGAAGTCGGCACCTGGCTAAGTCCCTACGAAGAACCCGTGTTGAGGAACCCTAAACCCTAAACCCTGCACCCTAAACCCTAAACCCTAAACCCCCTTAAAGCCGGCAGCAGGGATTAGGGCTCAGGGTTTAGTATTCAGGGCTCAGTTTAGGGCTTAGGGTTTAGGGTTTAGGGCTCAGGGTTTAGTATTCAGGGCTCAGTTTAGGGCTTAGGTTTTAGGGTTTAGGGCTCAGGGTTTAGTATTCAGGGCTCAGTAGTTTAGGGCTTAGGGTTTAGGGTTTAGGGCTCAGGGTTTAGTATTCGGGGCTCAGTAAGGCTTAGTATCTTGGGATTTTGGGCGGACAGTACTCACAGTCCTGAATAGGGATTGTAGTAGGGGTACTCTAATCCCATTATGGAATGTTAGCTTAAAGGGGAGCATCCCTTCCCAAGGTTTAGGGGTTTTTAGGGAGGAACTGGTTCATACGCATTCTGTGCGATATCATGCCCCCCGTCTTCAAGACTCACAGAACCCGCAAGCCCGGGCAGCCCGGTAACCATACTTTAATGGGTCGAAGGAGGGACCCCTAGAAGTGGCCCTTACTCTCAATACCCTAGATAGGCCCTATGTATACCTTACCTAGTCCCTATATACCTAAGTAGCCCCAAAATAAGCCCCAAATAACCCCTCAAGGTCCCTTATAAGGGTCACTCCTTTAGTCCCTGCATATTTTAATCGGAGCACCCTGTTTTGGGCTGGTTATAAGTGAACCTAGGGCCACTAAGAAGCCTAAACCCTCATGACCCCCAACGCCCCAAATGCCCAGGAGCTATCAATCCTCGACCCGCCTTGCTCAGGGTTCAGGGTGTTGGCCTTTGGGGTTTCTAAGGTTAGGGGTTTAGGGAGAAACCCTATAAGCAATGTAAGCCCGCAGCCTGAAACCCACAAGCCCGAAGCCCCTAAACCCCAACAACCCGGAAAGCCGTAACCCCACAAACCCTAAACCCCAAAACCCCGAAAACCCAACCCATACACCCCTCAAACCCCAAACCCCGAAAGCCCTCAGCTCCGAAACCCTAAACCCTAAAAACCCGAAACCCGAGACCCCTAAAACCCTAAACGACGAAACCCTACTGATCTCTGCCAAAACCCCGAAACCCTACACCCTACACCCTAAACCCTAAACCCTAACCCCTAAACCCCCCCCCCCCCGAAGCCCCTGATTCCCATCTCTGCCTCCTTCAGAGGCCAGACTTCGACACAGTCATCAGCACCCTGCGAGAGATTTAGGGTTTAGGGTTTAGGGTTTAGGGTTTTGGGTTTAGGGTTTAGGGGATTCAGAGCTGGGGCTGGACGCTGGAGATCTGGGGTTTCAGGTTTAGGGTGTAGGGTTTCAGGGTTTCAGGGTTTTTGGAGCTTGTGGCTTGAGGAGTTTAGGGTTTGAGGGTTTTGATGTTGTAGCAGTTTAGGACTTTAGGGTTTTCGGATTTCAGGGTGTAGCCAGCGCCTTCAACTGGTTTGGGCCCCACATGTTTCTACCCTCCCCATGTGACCCTTTAAAGACATCATATGGGGTCCTTATGGGGTACCTATATAAGTTCTTGGCATTTTCTTTTCACGGCAACGTTCACGACATGCTGGCTGTTTCCCAGGACCTGCTTTTCATACGTGTGGGCTCATGTGGGGGGAGCTACTCGTTGCCTTATTCCCAAATTCTGTGAGACAGGGCGACTCAGACATGTGCGCCTAAGCCCAAAGCCCACGCCCCAGACCCTAGACCCTAGACCCTAAACTGTAAACCCTAGAGCACTGAGAGTTGCCTCTGGCTTCGGTTGCTGTTTCTAAGGTTTGGGGTCAAGGTGAGCACTTAGATAGAGGCTCACTTTGGTTAGGGTTTCGGGGCTAGGGCTTAGGGTTTAGGTTTCTGCAGTATGGGCCCTTGGGTTTTGTAGGGTATGAAAAAGTTTTGAACGGCCCATATGAAGGGACCAGGTATCTGCGTTACGACTAAACCCGAAGCCTACACCCTACACACTTGGGATGTTCCCCTTCATACTAACGGTCCTTAATAGGGATTAGAATCTGGGTAGTTTCTGTGCGAAGTGTCCAATCCAATGAAAACTTGCGCAACCCGTTCCAGTAACTAGCTCAGGCCACACGAGAAGAAAGAAGTTGTATATTTACAGTTGTAGGTTGTAATGTTGCACCAGAAGTAAGAGTATCCCTGTCAACGGAGAACTCAAGGTAGCTAGCCAATCGTTCCAAGCCACTCCCGACGTTAACTATCGGAAGGATCCCCAGAGTTGCTATCTCCAGGGGGTGGTAACCTATCGCTCTAGATGTATCCACTAGCCGTCCGGCTGCGTGTTGTACACCTATCCCGATATTCACCTGAACAGCCACCTGCACTCAGTATCCTCCGGCCTCCGGCTATGAGTTGTAAAGAGAACAGATAACTATCCCGAGGTTAGGGAAAAGGATCTATTCCTCGTCAACGCCCGACCCTTTTGGCTCCTCTTTCCTCCGGATGCGAGTTGGCCAATCAAGTCCACGACGTACAGGAATACTATCCACGGGGGCGAAAACTGTACAGATTCGGCTGCTACAATACTAGAAGGGCCCTTCTTGAGCAGCTTACAGCTGCGAACGGACACAAAGTCTCGTCCTCTATTCCGGCTTGTCCACGAAGAAGTCGGCTTCTATCCCAGGCCCAAACCCAAAAGTTACATGTACATCTAAACAGCACCCCATGGAATTGACCTGACCTCTTTGTGCTAAACACCCCCCGTTTTCGGGACGCACTCAGCGGTCAGAAAATCGATGAATTCGCGACTTCTATCCCGGTTAGCTTCAGGCAAAACAAGAACGCAGGAGGCATAGCCGACCTGATCGCCAGCCCCTTTAGGGCGCCCACCACCACCCGCGATTACGGCGATCACTCCAGCTATCCTCGGAAGCAACACCGCCATCCGCTAACCTCGACATTCATCGCAGTAGCACAAACCACCAGTCCGTGGCTCTTGGCTACACTTCGTGCCCTCACGTCTATTCCACGTAGTAAAATTGTCTATCCGTCGCATTCTTGGAAAATCAAGCGTCGCTTCTATCCATTTCATCACCCGGCTCAGTTCATCTTCTCCATAGCTATCCTGGGTAAGGCCTCACTCTTGATCAGTACTCCTCGATGTCAATGTAGTTCCCACGCTTCTATCCCTTCACTCTTGTATGCGATCTTCTCCGTGGGGACTCACTGGTGATTAGCCATGCCCATTCTGTTCTTGTCTCCTCTTCTCGACTTTGTTTTCTGATCTCCTCATGTGAAGGTCTTATTGGTGGCGAGCCAGGCCTTCCCAGAAGCTTCCGCCGCAGGGTCTTATTGGTGGCTAGCCAAGCCCTGCACCAGAGTCTCACGACAGCCGTTCACCCACTCATCTCATCCTGCGCCATCCATCCGCTCTATCCCCCCGCGTGCGCCACCAGCCATGGCCCGGGCACATGACTTTGCATGTCCCATTCTATCCCTCACGCCGAGCCATTGGTGACTAGGCAGCTTTGTGCTTTCGTCCTATCCCCGCTCGTCGCCATTTCATCATGCTTCATCTCATTGGCGATCACGTCGCGGTCTCCACATCAGCGGCCTTCCATGCTTTCCCTTTCCTTTCACAGGATCACCCGCAGATGCATCACTTGCATCGTCACCTGTCTCAACGCCCATGTTTGCCCGGTTGGTTGATGTCGTCTCAGTGCCTCTGAATTCCGGGTTGAGCGCTTCGCTCATCGCTGACTCGTCTTCTGTTTCGGGACCAGTGACGTGGCCACCTCTTTGTGCCCGAGTTCTCTCTAGCAAAGAGCTCTTTCCTCTTCCTCTATCCGCCATCTTCGTCCCTTCCGCAAACCTGGGTACAGCTGGCATCCATCCGTATCTGCCTCCTCGATCATCGGCTCTATCCCTATCCCGCCCTTTTCCCCATCCGCGTGATGAGCTTCTCACCGAACTATCATCACTCATGGCGTACTTCGGCCACCTGATGATATCCCTTCTCTCCCTATCCAGAGGTGATCGGGTCCTCGCTTTGGGCTCAGCACCATCGGCTCTCGCCCCACCTCTCTCTTTCAGTTGTATTGGACTCGAACTTTCTGCCCTGGTCAGTGGCTCTTGTCTCTTCCCCGTCTCGTCCTTAAGCTCCACATCGACGGTTCTCGTACCTTTCGATTCTATCCTTCTTGGCCACCCCTTCTCGTTCAGCTCCACTAGGCTTACCCCGGCAATTGGATATGCCGTGCCCGCATTAGCCGCACGCGCCTCCGGCTGCGCCTCGTCACGAGAATGTCCGGCTACTCCCATCGAAGCCCAGTTCATCATCATTCCTCCCATCGGTACTGAACACCAGTATACCTCAGTCACCGGCCCTGTCTCCGATCTCTCCCTTCGTAGCCCTAGGTTCCGAATAGCAGATCCAGCAGCATGGCTATATCCATGAAGTTTGTTCTTCTTCCCCTTAATCTCTCCCCATGTCGCGTTGAATGGTATCCCTTCGGTGTCAAACTTCATGTGCTTCGCCATGGGTTGAGTGGGATCTCGCTTTGTTTCTGCAACTATCCTCTCCATGATCTCCAGACAACTATTCGCAGTCTGCACCATCATGTCCCTCGTGCTTTTCGCCCAAGCGTTGTTCCCCCATAACGGCGAGTTAAAACCTGCGGCCATAGCTATCAGCAGCTGATAACTCATAAACGGTCCTCCTCTCCTCAGACACCCTGCATGCATGGAGAAGAACCTCTGCCTCGCTGTCACTACAGCGCGTGCCGCAACTGTCTCAAGGGCTTGCTGGAAATCTGACGCATCCACAATTCCCGAGTGATCTGTGCCACTCTGATTGTACTCGAAGTTCAGAATCTTCCCGAACGATGTGGCCAGCTCTCTATCCAACATCATCGCATGAATCGCCGCCTCTTCCATAGCGAACCTGTATACCCCCGGTCGTGACGCTGCTATCTCGTACTCAGGCCACAATCCAGCCCTAAAACCTAAGTACCAGTCTTCTGCGGGGTTCAAGCTCGCCAGTATCCCTGCCACCACGTCTCGTTCTATCATGTCTATCCTTTCGGCCACCATTCTGAACGAGATTTTAATCCCTGCGCGGTCGAGGGCTTCCTGTAGCTTGGTCTTCCACTTCGTCTTTCTTCCCATAGTCGCGTTTCTATCCGTGATTTCCCACAAATTCATCCCCATCAGGTAGTCCGGGTAGGATGGCATAGGCTTGCAACACATCGGGCAGATCACTATCCCTTTCGCCATTCTACAGTGGCATGCCAGGCAATGCACGCACTCCTCCGTCATTTCCGACATTATCCATCTCACTCTATCCCGGTATTCATCTGTCCCCAATGTCTTTGATAGTCTATCCCTGTTCACTTGTGAGTCCCCTCTTTCATCGGCTAACATGTCCAGCTCGCAATCACGCATGTACAGAGCCGTGTATGTGTCCTCGAACCAAACTGCTTTCCAACATGCCATTGGTACGGGCCCGAGGAGCATGAAGCGCCCACTTCTTGTTACCACCACGTCGCCTCCGATTAGTGTGAACATCCTCATGTCTATCGCTATTCCGATTCTCCTACCTCGCACAGCCGCCAATCTAAGCGAGTCGTATAGCCATTCTGGCATCCCTCCTTGTGGAAATTCTAGCCCATGCATGCTGCTCACGTCCGATGGCTCAACAGAGTACTTCGTCCAGTGTGCCTTGAGCGTCATCTGCGACCCTCGCAAAGGATTCCCCATGTCGTCCCGATGCCATCCTTCCACTATCACTCCACTATGCCCTGCCTCTGGCCAAACTATCCCGTCCTTCGCGTATTCTTGCCACTGTGCGTCACCCACCACCATGTATCCGGTGCATGGAAGATCAGCCGGGTGCAGCCTGAACCACAGAGATTCCCGCTCTTCTTTCTGTCCCTCCACTCTGTCTCCAGCCCAACTCTTCAGCATCGCCACGTTCCTCGGCATCCTCATTCCACTCGTGGGTCTCACTGCCAATGGGATGCCCACCTTCAGCTCCTTGGTCTTCGGACATCTATACACTTTGCTGGTGATCTCTATCCCGTAAAACTGTGACAAGTAAGCGATTCTGTACTCGTCGCCTCTCCTGAGCCTATACGAAGATCTCTCGTCAACTTCTTTTCTGATCCTAGACCAGGCTATCCCTCCTCCGTGGTGTTGTTCCGCCCACAGCGCATACTCTATCCCGTTTCCCTTATCGATCGCTGATCCATCTATCATCGCCTCCTGCGTGCTTCTTCTCACATTCCTCCTGTCGCCCCTTTGTACTGGGTACGCATCTCCTCCCCACGCTGCCAATTCCGCCACTATTCTTGCCATCTCAATGTACACATTCGCAGGGTACGGCTTTTCTATCTCGGTCACTTCTCCTTTGATTCCTAGCTCATTCAGCGTAGCACCTGTCCACGTCGTTACCGAGTCATTAGATACTCCCGTCGCCGTAACTAGCTCCTCTGGCTTTCCCTTTTCTATCCCCATTACCATCCTCGTCTCATCTGCGAGCTGCGAGACTATCCTCTCAAGTACCATCTTGTACTTCTCTAGATTCTCCACCCCTGTTGTCTGCTCCACTATCGGCAATAGCACCACCTCCTCGTCACTATTCCTCATCATCTCGTTTCCGTCTGCATCGCGATTGCCCGTAGGAATCAACGTCAGCTCCCACCTTCCATGAGCCGGATCCCCCTTCACGGTGCGAGATGTCTGCAACATGACCTTCTTGTTGATTTCCCCCATTACTGCCGCATTCCTTCGTTGTATCTCTCGGAACCTCCTACTCATTCGGCTCATTCCGGGTTTGTCCTCGATGTCCCTCTTGTCTGCTTTGGCTCTCCTTATCAGGTCCTCTTGGAATCTCCACTCTGCCTCCTCGTCACCCTTGATCTTCTCGACTTGTTCTCGCTTGATTCCGGCCGAGTCCATAATTCCTTTTAAACTCTTCGACGCTGCCATTCCGTATCCCCGCTCCTCCGTACTGCTGGTGTCACGGCCCACCTCAAAGTTTTCTTTCACCTTGTATATTCGGGCGCCCTTAACCGGGTTGTCAAGCTCCACCATGGCCGCTCGGCCTCCCAACGAATACTGTTCTATCGGGCCTCCAAAATTCCTCGCGCTCTCGGGAACTGCACTCTCATAGTTCGTCGTTCCGGCACTAGTCTTCGGGTCGACGATGTTCATACTAACATCAGCTGCAGCATGCTCGTCATCCATCTTGTCGGGCTCCCGACTATCCTTGGTCGGATCCGGATTTGTCTTCACGTCCGGCGTTGTCGCTCCTTTCTGGCTATCCTTCTCCGCTCCCTTGTCTTCGGTGTCCTTCTCCTTCTCGGTTTTCGGGAGCTGATCCTCAAGCTGCCTAATTCTATCCATCGCTTTCTTCATAGCCGCTTCGCTTTCCTGCGCACGACGTCGGCTCTCCTTAAGCTCGTCGTCCATGGTTTGGTAACCTCTGAGGCGCTCTTCGGCCCGTTCCAACTTGTCCCTCGCATCCTTCAGCGCGGCCTCTCTCTCCTCTATCTTTTGCAGGCTATCCCTAAGCTCACTCTCCTTGTCCTGGTACTTCTTGAGGTTCTCCTCGGCCTGCTTCCGCATTGTTTCTCTCTCTTTCTCTTCGTCATCCCTGAGTTTGGCAGTTTCCTGGAGCGTCTTCTTCAACTCCGAGAACTCTTGTCCCTGCTCTTGCCCAGCCTGCTTTGTAGCCTTGTATTCCTTCTTTAGCTCCTCCAGCTCGGACTCCAACTCTTTCACTCTTCTATCACCGGCAATCTTGCCCTCTTCGCTCGTGCCTTCACTACTGGTGGCTCCACTTCCGCTCGTCGCTGTCTTCTCCATTCTATCCCGGAGAGCCCTGAATTCGTCTCTCATCTCGTTGATGGCTCCGATTCTCCTCAGCTCCTCTTTCCTTTCCCTCAAATGTACCTCGACTTCTGCGACTAGCTTCGCGTTGTTCTCCGCCACCCCCTCGAGCTCTCCGACCCTTCGTGCTAGTCGATCACGTTCATGAACGGCTACAGCGAGCTCCTCCTTCAGCTTGTGGTTTTCATTCTCAGCGTGCATACTTTCTATTCCCTTGTATTCATCAATGGTCCGTCCACCCCCTCGGGGCTCAACCTTCATATCTTCGAGCTGCCTGCTGAGGTCCTCTATCTTTGTTTTGTCTTCTACCGCCCGCGCCCGCACCTCTGCCGCTATCCCTGCTTTGTCCATTCTCTCCTCTGCCATTCGGCCTATCACCCATTTGCACTTCTCAACCTCAGACACCTTGTCGGCCAGTTTTGCTATCAACCTGGCGACCACCTCCTCCCTCGGCATACCTCGCAGATCTCTCCTCCTCATTACTAGGATATCCCTTTCGCCCAGCTGTACTTCTGCCTCCTTGATATTCTTCCACTCTTCATCTGAGTAGTATTTCCTCCGCTCGTAGTCTTCGTCAAACTCCTCGCACAGCGGGTCATCCTCGTCCTCGTCTATCAATCCCACCATGACCAGTCTTACCGCAACGTTCGTCAGTCTAAACTTCAGTTGTTTGATTCTGTCCTCCGCTTCCTGGAGCCTCTCTCTGTCGGTCATGTTCTCCTTTCCCTTTTGTGTGCTGATCAGCGTTCCGTCTATGATTTTCGTCACCACACTCTCCATCGATGCTCTCATTCTATCGGCCTGTATCATGAAAGGCCTGTGGGTGGGCTCCGCCTCAATGTCGCCGGTCAGAAACCTATCGGCCCTCAACTCGCCTGGCACGTCTCTGCCATGTTCCACTCTATCGGATCTGATGTTTGCGGTCGGAGCACGATGGGCAGTTATCGGGTTCGCCGCCACCAATGACATGTTCAGCATCACGGCCTTGGAGTCGTCTGGATCCTGTCGTATGACGGCGGTGTTGTACTTCCTCTCATGCCCCGTCATCGCTCTTTCTCGCATTCTATCCCATCCCATTCGTCTATCCTGTTCATCCATCTCCACAGCCGCCCTCTCTTGTCTATCTCTATATTCCGCCAGTGTCAGTCCCTCCCACGTTTCGGGCATCTCTGTGAGGATCAGAGCAGACGCCATCGACCTCATTACATCCCTGACATTCGTCGCCATCATTTCTGGCCTTTCCAGAGGGTGCATCGGCTCCTTCATTGATGCATCAGCAACTATCGTCCCCAGAGGTCGCGAGCCAAGTCCGTAAAATTCCGCCGCCTCTCTCATGGCCGCATAGAAATCCCTCAACTTCGTTAGCGTTGCTAATCCGTACATCATATGTGGGTGGACCATGGGCATCTGGTTGGCACTGCGTACAACTCCGTCCAACAGTACCTGCACTGCGTGCAGCTCAGCCATCAACCTATCCCTTCGTTCGAACTGTGGCACCCAGTTCTTGAATATCGCCGACGCACACAGCTTCGACGCTCTATCCGTAAGTGTCACTCTCAGCGAATCCACCATGAGTGCGTTCACGAGCTCGTGGGCTGGAAAGTACTGCGTTCTCCCTCGTGCCACCTCCTCAGTATACAGGTTCGGATGGTAATCTCCCTCAGCCATGTCCTTTTCTACCATAGCCCTGATGGCCGCCTTCTTGGTCTGCGTGAGATAATCAATGGGGTTAAACACGGTCGCGCCTATTCCCTCACCTTCGTCCCGCGTCCACGTCACCCATGATGTGTTTCTAATCACAGCTCCTTCCGCCGAGTGTATCATCCAACTCTGTCCCGCCTCGGCCGCCTCGACTACAGCCTCCCATGTTGATCTACGCCTGGCTATCCGATAGTTCATCTTGTAATGAGGAATCATGATTTTCTCCTTCATCTCCTCCGGCTTGATCACCTCCTGCCAGTTTCTGCTCCTCTTCTTTACACCCCCTGCCTCTTCGTCCTCCGGCTCGTTACATTCTTCGGCAAGGGTGAAATCTATCAGCTGTAGATATGCGTACAATCGCCGTTCTATCCTTGACGGGTTCGCGCCCTTGTCCCTGATCCCTCCTAGGAGGATCCTTTGCATAGTACATCGTGCCCAAAGCGGAAGCTTCTTGATTTCTTCTCTCCTCCTATCCGGTTTCCACCTCTGGATGTCCTCCGGCCGGTACTTCAACTCAAGCTGTTCTTGATACTGTTTCCGGACCACCTCCCCCAGCTTCACATTCATGATGTTCGCGAATTCCGGCCGCCTTCCTCGGTGCTGTTCTATCCTTTTCTTGATCTCTGCCGCTACCGTCCCAGCTCCGGCGCTGTTCAAACCTGCCATCAGGTCTTCTATCGTAACATCCTTCAGCACCTTGTACATCAAGTCCTCCAAGTTGAAAATGGAGAAATTCACTCCCCTTATCAACAGCCGGTCGCTCACCTCAGGGCCCAGGCGCTGCGTAACCTCCCTTACCCTTTGTGCTCGAAGTTCTCTATCCAGCTCCATCGGCCCCATACTGCTCGCTCTGCGTTCTATCGCTATTTCCGTAGCCCTCCTCCACTGTTCCCTCCTCACGTCAGGGTTCGCTCTCCAGAAACCCATTCCCTCAACCCTGTAGTCTCTGGCAATCGCTTGAATCTCCTCACGCCATTGTGGTGACTCCCTCAAACTCGCGGCTGCCATTCTCAATCTTCTCCTAGCATCGGGTTCCACGCTATCCTCCATCAGCTCAGGTGCCTGTGGTCTTTCTAGACATCTATCCAGATTCCATTCCGGAAGAACTCCGCTTTCGTCAGTGGCGATCTTTCCCAACGTCATAATAACATCCATGAAGTCCAGTTTCGCCTCCGGTTTGTCCACGACCACTATTCCTGCGGCGACCATAAGCTCGTGTGGCTCGAAAAGGTCTATCTCTTCCCATGGCATCCCCTCCGCTGCTAGTCTCTCGGTCAGCCGTGCAACTATCCTCCTCGGATCGTATTCAGGTAGATATGAATTCTGCACGATCGCCGCCAACACCACCGATGGTGGCCTGCCCTTTACCAAGGTACTATACTTTCCCACTTGTCCCAGCTCCTTTTCGCAGACCGGGCACACAGCACCTTCACACGGAAATGCCTCGCCATTGCTATCTACCCCCGTATATCCCAACCACCAAGCAAAGCACGCATGACAATGGTATCCCCAGCATATCCTTCTAAGCCACTCGACCGGCTCGCTGAAACTATGTATTCCCGACCCTCTCGTGTTGCTCTCCTCTATCGGGTTCTCCCGGGTGACCCGCTCATGCACCTCGTCCGTCATCTTTTTCACGAGCTCGTCCCTCTCCGCCCTCGCTTCGTCCAACCACGGGAATGGGAAGTTGTGCTTCTGGTTCCATACATCCTCCACGACTCGCCTATAAATCTCCGGGTTCTGTCGTGCCACATGAGTGCCACATGACTATCCTCTTCCCTGTCAGCTATCGTATCAACACCGTGTCCAAACAACTCCGAGAACCCTTGACCTCTCTCGTTCTCACTATCTGGCTCCATCGCCTCATGAGCTTCCACGCCCTCCATCTTGCTATCCATCTCCGGACTCTCGGGCTCGTTCATCTCTCCCCCCGCATCTATCTGCATTGTGGCGTCCTTTGCTTCCCTCGCGTTCACCCCGTGCTCTTCAGCCTCGGCCACCGAGTCGAGCGGTTCAGGTCTTATCCCTGTTGCGCTCCTCCTGCCCTTGAGCGCCTCCTTGAGCGCATCCTCCTTGATTTCTTCTATCCACCGATAATAGTCTGCCGGATAGCCTTGGCCCATGCTCTCTATCCTTCTCATCGAACTGATGATCTCCTCGAACAGCGTGCTGTCGTTCCCTATCATCTCCACAATATCAGTCTCACGCTTAACCAGCATCAGGTTCTGCGCTATCCACCATGCCATGGTGTTGGCCCATTCCCTCGGGAACTTCATGTCTTCAAGAATCATCGTCCTGACGAATTTGGCCAGCCATATTCTCACCACATAATTCGAAAACTCGATTTTATTCAGGGGAGTAGTGCCCCCCGTCTCGGATCCAAATCCTTGCTTTGTCACCTCCTCCACCATGTCCGCAACGTCCATGCTATCCGGATAGCCCCCGGTACCGGCTTCCATCCTCGTCATCACGCGATCTATCAAATGCTCCCCGGCCCTCTGGACAACCTCGAACAACTTCGTCTCCCACAGCATCTCGAGCTCTTCATAACCTAGGGAAAGTGTCTCTGGTTCTATCATTACGTTGTATATAGTCCACCGCATCTCCACCTCTATCTCATCCGCGTCGTTGGATGTAGGCTTTACTCTAGGCTCACTCGGCGGCGGTGAAATCGATGGAGGCTTGTGTCCAGGCCGGCCTAGTCTGCCTCCGTCAGCTCTCAACTCTGGCACGGTCCCCAATATTCCATTCATGCCCATCCACACCCGATAGAATTGCTCTACCCACTTCCTCATGCCTCCGACGTTGCTCTCAACGTTCAATATCCTGCTTCTCATCAAAGTTCCCAAAGCTATCCCGGTGTATGACGGTTCGGCGCCAGGCCTCGTCCCCGACAGCACCTGCGAGTCATATATTCCCGCCTTTACAATGTCGTACACTTCTTTGGGTGTGATCTCATCGGTAACCTCCCTCGGGCACGTCGCTCTAATCATCCTGCGTATTACCTGTACCACTATCGTTGTCCATGCCATCGGTGGGGCTCCATAACAGCGAATCCAGTGCTGCATTTCTATCAAATGCCCCTCCCCCAGCACCTGTCCCGCCCTCGTATTCCTCGACCATGGGGCCTCTATCACAGGCGATCCCTCTTCTTCCATCCTCAATCTCAATATCCCCCCACTCTCTCCAGTACCCACGCATTCCACTCGATCCAGTTCTGTCCCGTCGGCAACCACTCCCACCGTGCCTCCAGATCCTATCACCATCGGTCCTTCGCCACTGTCTCCGCTTCTCGTTGCCTGCAGCGTCTCTCTATCCGAATATTTCTGCTCGGACTTGAGGTCGCTCAGGGTCTTGATGTTGCTACCCGTCCCAGCACCACCCTTCCATCTGGGAGCCTGCATAACCGCCCCCTTGGTATCACCTCGTGTTGGCACCGGTGGAGCCGGCGGTCTATCCCCTTGATCACCTATCCCAGCGGTTCCCCTAAGTGCTCCGCCATCTCTGCCATCTCCCGCCTTTTCCCCGGCACTTTTTCTCTTCTCGTCTCTTGCTTGTTTCTCTTGTCGTTGGTTCGCGAGCTCCTGAGCACTCTCGAGCAGCTCCTTCCTCTTCTTCGCCTCCCGGTTTTCTTTCTTCGCCTTCTTTTGTTCTGACCGACTCCTCACGGTGGCGAAACCCTCGTCACTGCCTTCTTTGAACTCCTCAGTCATTGATGCGTCTCCCTCTCGAGCAGATTGGTTCTCCGGTCTATCCTCACCCATAGCATCATCCTCTTCTCCATCCGACTCTGCATCGTCCTCCATCATCTCTGCGTCATCTGCCATTGCCTTCAGCTGCCCGATAGCCTCCATAGCCCTTAGAGCTTGGTATTCGGGGTCCTTCATGTGGAAGCCGGCCGCCGTGTAAATGATCACTTTCATCCGGTGCCAAGAACCCCTATCTCCGGCTGACACACAGTGAGCTTCGGACTTACCACACATCGTCTTCCACACCGACTCATCTATCCTGGCAGCCATCTCCGTATACACCCCTTGTCTATCCGATGTCCTAAGGCTCTCCGTGACTCCCGTGATCTTTGTCTCTGGCACAATTACTTTCGTTTTCAGTGACCGGTCTGCCTTCGCCACTTCTATCCAGCGTCTGAGCCAGACTCCAACCTCTCCAATGCTATCCCTGCCCTCCTCGCCGATCACCTCCCTAATAGCTGAAGTTTCTCTATCATATAACTCCATGTCTCGCGGGGTCGGCCACATCATTCCAAACATCGAGATGAACAGGATCTGCGCCCAGAAGCCGAACGTTCGCCCGGCACTGCAACTTTCCCGCGTCCACCCCTATTCGAGGAAACGCCGTACGCATAACGTTCCAAGGCAGAGTGATGATTCCAGACTTCTTCATCAGTTTATCCATGGCTTCTCCAGCCCTTATCAGCTCCTTGGCCTCCTCCCTGACTCTGTAGTTAGTGGGGAATCCATTCTCTTCGAAATTTCCGGGCCCTACCCAGAGCACATTGGCATTGGCTTTCCTGATCGTCTCCCTCGTCTCCCTCGCCACCTTGGTTTTAGTGTCATCGTCCGTAGCCTCGAACCGTCTCACCTCTTCTATTGCTCGGCGAGCATTCCCTGCTGCCATTCCAGCCGGGGCCAATACCGCAATAATGTTCGTCACTTGATTCCCTCCCATGCCCTTCGAGACGCATTCCTTGCACACTTCCTGAACCTTCTTGTACGCACCCTGGTAGGTCATCTCCTGCGTTCCTGTCAGTTTGTGTGTAATGAACGACATACTCTCCGCGGCCTTTCCATAGTCTCCGTGCGCCTTCAATAGCAATCCTATCCACTCCCGGACTTCCCCTGGCGACGCCGGATTCTTTTTATTCGAGACGCCCTCTATCCCCTCAGGTATGATGATGTGCACGTAGGTCTTCTGATCCGCACTACATCGGAGCTGAAGTGGCGGCTTCATTCCCTCCGCCCACCATGTCACCAGCTCAGCCGCCTTGCGCTCATGGAATGCAGTAGCTATGTCAAACATCCACTCGTAGGTCTCCACCGCGGACTCAAGCTCGCTCGAAAGCGCTGGCTCCATCAATCTCCCTCCAACTCCGCCCATTCCTATACCAATGATAGCCGCCCAGGCCTGAGCCTCGAACGCCCAGCTCTGGTCGACGTCCTCCGGTCTGTTCCACCCATGTTTCCTGGGTGCCTTTTCTATTCCCAACACTATGCTCCCCACGTCCGCCATTTCCAAAACCTTGCCCATGTGGTGCGTGGCCTTATTCGCCTCCTCCATGACTTTCTCCTCTATCCCGCTGCTCTCCACACACCGTCTGTAAATGGCTGGCCCCACAAACCTCCTCCACGGCATCTTCACGACGGCGCTATCGTGTCCCGTGGCCATTGGGGCCTCTATCCCCATATACTCCAATAAACGTATCACATTGGCCCATTCACTATCCACCGGGTAGTAGTCCTTGTCTCGATCAGGCCCAGACACGCCCCCACCGCTAGGCAACTCCGCTATCCACCCCCTCATGAGCTCTATCAAACCACTTCTTGAGCCAGTTGGCTGTTCGACGACCTTCGTGGCATTTTCGTCACCTTCCCGATGCAGGAACTCACGTTCCATCTTCCAATCCACAGGGCGCTCAGGAAGAGGTCCTCGGGCCGGGCCTATGATTGCACGCTTTTTCAGGTGATAGCGCCAATACAGCCTCTCAACCCCCTGTGGATGCTTCTCCATCAGCGCCGACATCTCACTCATGAGATGGCTATTCGCTCCTAAACCCGGGTGCTTCGGCCTACAGATAAGTGCTTGCCCGATGATCTTCGTGGCCCTCATAAAGCAGAACAATATCCCGTCTATCTCCACTCTATCCACATCCAGTCGGATCTGCCCGTCAGGCACCGACGATCTCCTTGTCCCCACATCCATCTTGACATTCTTGCCTATCCTTCTGAAGCCAGCCAGTACTCTTACTATCCATCCATTCCCTAACGAATGCCATGTAGAGTATGATGCTGTACCACAGATGCTCCGTCCAAACCAGCATCCCGCAGAGTCGTGCACACTGGGAGCGCCGGTCGTCCACGTGACCAGCGGATGGCTTCGATCTATCCCACCAGATGCTATCATCGACCACAACGCCTCTAGAGACGTTCCGTGGAAAATCCACCCGGGCACATTGAACTCCTCATTCCCGACCGACATCTCCTGATTCAGCTTTTCTGCTCCGGCGTATTCGGCCTTCGTGGGTACCCACATACATCGCGAATCCGTGAAATGTTCTTTCACATCCTTAATCCCCCCGTCTGCCTGGACCTCCGGAAATGTGATCACTTCTTCGGCCAGGGACCAGTGCAACAGGTGTAGAACTGACGTCGGTCCCCCTATTTGCCATGACAGTGTATCCAGATACTCCTTCATCTGCCCATTTGCTGCATTCGCCATAACTCCGTATCCTTTTTCTCCCCCCTCGCTTCTCCGGAATTCCTCCATCACGTCTCTTCCTCTCTTCAAGTATTGGCTTTCGTAGGCCCCCATAATCTCGTCTGCCATGCCTATCACCTTGATCTTGGGCTGCGCCTCCGTCCATATCTTCAGCTTCTCCTCGCTCGACTTATGGCTGACCGCTATCCGCTCCGCAACCTGAGACGGTGGAATTGCATACTTCAATGGTCGCACGGCCAACCACGTCATCATGCCTTTGATCGCATCATCGAGCGGGCTCTTCTCTGTGTCGTCCATGTGGATCTCCGCCCAATCTAGGGTCTTTCTGCTGATCCCTCCCCAGCTAGCCCTGAACGGGTCCTTACTTCCGTTCGTGACGTCATACACCCCTCCCACAGAGATGGCTATCGGTGCCACACCAGCTATCATCCTCTCATATGATCTCCCCTTCTGGAAGGACTTCTCTGTCTCATCAGTCGCGCCGAGGAATTTAGGGGCCCATGGCGTATCAACGTCTCCTCCCGTGCCCGCGGTGGGCATGGCACATCCCGGCACGTCCATCCCTCTGGCCAATCGCACCCCTATCAAGTCGTTCAGCTTCTCCTTCGACAGGTTCCCGGCATCAGGACTCGCCTGGGGTGGCGGCTTCGTCGCCCCTCCATGCGACCTTGGCCTATCCCAGTTCGCTATCACCCTCTCCAGGTAGTCCGTGGCATCCGTCACAGTCGCAGCTATCAGAGGGATCTTCTCCCTTATCCATGCTTCAGGATTCCGCCTTGTACACCGTAGTACCTCCCAGAGATACATAATCTTGTGTACTCGCATTCTATCCACATCGTATCCCACGGCTGAACGCTTACCTCCTTTCTTCGCCGTCTTGGCCTGGGCCTCTTCCGCTCGCACACCAGCTATCCCACTGCTCATCCATTTCTTGAAGTCTGCATCGTCCTTGAATGGGCTGGGGATAGCCCGTCTAGCCCATACCTCCTGCATCTCTAGATTTCCCTCCAACATCCAGTGTATTCTAGCCTGTTCTCTCTCCTTGGCTCCGACTGGCAGATACGAGTACGTCGTCACCCCTGGCACTCCATCCTCCGTCTCGGCCTTGAGGTACCTATCCGCGTCGGAAAACACCTTCTCCAGGAAGTCTATCATGGCCTGTGCTCGATCACATCGTTCCCTCTCTCCTGCATCCCTGGTCTGATGCTCTGGGCGTTGCCATCGTACCCCTACTGTCCTCGAAGACGAAGCTGTCCCAGGATCTTCACTGCTTCCGATATCTCTATCCCGCTCACTCAGCGACACCGATCCGAACATCTCTCCCATGGCTCCACGCTATGCAGGTCGCTAGAGCCCTCTTCTTCCTTATACCTGCATGCAACTCAAGGTCACACAAAATTCGCTCTAGTCAAGACGTCGTTGAAGAGCGTTACAAAGTTCTTCAATATTCACCATATTGCTATTATCTATCCGAGCCTTTGATTCTTCACTAATGTATATGGTGCATTGTACGTCCTCTCCTTTGTCGTGAAGCTCTCCTATCTTCGTCTTTCCCCGCATTCGAGCCAGTTTTCCACGTGCAGCAAGAATTCTCGCTATTCCCTCGGATATGGCGGCATCACTGCGATTGATCAGAACAATCCCAATGCCCGCAGCGATCACTCTGTCGACCAGTAAAGCTAGGCTATCAGCCGCACTTTGGTCCTTTCTTCCCAGCTTAAGCTCTGCTCCGCGGGCTAGTCGAGACGGCGAGTCAACTCGCTTCGGTGCTATCACAACTATCCCGTCGCACTCACCGACGATCGCCTCATCGACCTCCAGAATTGGCGAGTGTTTGATATCCCACACCATTTCCCAAATTATCCATCTTCCCACTATGGACTTTGCTATCCCAACGCTATCCCTGATTTCATACTCGAGCTGATTTTGGGATACCCCCCGGCACGCGGGCATAGCTAAGATGGTTCCCGTTGATTTCCCGAACTCCTCTTCACCGAAATGTGCGGTAGTGTACATATCCCTTAACCACTCTCGTGCTTCATTGATGGCCTTGGTCATCATGTTGGCAGCCTGATACTCAGTAGGACAGTTGACAAACGTGAACATGACTGCCTCGTAGAACTGGTTCAGCCTAGCTATGTCTATTCGTTGTGTTCTAGACAGGTACCTCATGTTCGGATTCTTGCCCGATACAATCACTCTAACAGCCGCCTCATTGTCCTCTGCCACTATCAAGGGTTCTATACTCTCCTTCATCATCTCCCATAGTGTCAACCCCGGTATTCCTTGTTTCGTGATGCCATCGTGCAGGGCTACTATCTCAGCTTCAGGGGTACTTTTGGAGCACGACGTTTGCTTCTTACAGTAAGCAGCTATAGGAACGAAAGTGTGCGGTCCTTGAAGACAAAGATATACCCCCGACGTAGATCTATGGTCGTTCTTGTCGCTGGCAAGATCGGCGTCGCAGTATAGTACAAGACGGATGTCTCCTATCCTATCCCCGACCCATCCGTAGAGGCTCGTTGTGGTCGTCTCGTTGATGTATGAGATCAGTCTATGCATTCTCTTGTCACAGAGATGTGTCCAGGTCGTCAGCCTCGACGCCAGAACCTGTACTGGTCGCAGTAGGTCATACCTTCCGACTCTGGCCCCATACAAGATCTTCATGAGTACCGCAGGGGCGTGCTCTTTCAACACTCCCGGCCCCTCATCCGGCAGCTCGTACTTGGCTATCCCCATAATTTCGTTCACCTTGTCGTCCACTGGGTTCTCGTCGAACTCTGGGCGGCTCTCGTCGAGATATGGGGTCTTAGCTTTATCCAGTGGCTTAGGATATGCCGTCGAGCACAACTCTTGATATCTATCCACACACTGCTTCATGAAATCGGTAACATCGTATCGAAGAATCCTGATTTCATCTGGACTATCTTCCTGCGCCTCGGCCTTTCCCACGAAGTTAGGCGGTTCCTTCTTGGGCTCGATGATCTTCGTCCACTCGTGTCTCGGCTCAAACGGCGACCGAAAAGGTATCGCGCTAGCCGTGTGCAAGCATCCCAAGTACCTGCCCATACTTCGTGGCTCTTCGAGCTTGATTCTCTTCGCCAGCTTCTCCCATCCTATCGCTAAGTTCTCTTTGGGCCCCGCAAGCTTGAAGTCGTCGACGTAGATCACCAGCATCAGCTTCAGCTCCTTATGGAAGAACACACTAGGCCAATCCGAGAGGAATTCAAAGCCGACCTCAGTCACGGCCTTTCGCAGTGCTTTTCCCAGAACCCCCCGGCATCCGGATGCCCGTATAAAGCTAGTCTCAGTGGCACCACGGGGTCGTCTATGCCCTCCCATTCATCTGGCCACCTATCCCTCGGGATCCGTATCCATGTTTTAGGCCCCCCCAACAGCGCCTGCGTGTATGCCGACTCACCGTCCGACATCTCGATGTCGTGTCCTGGCAGCATCCCATAGGCATCCGCCATCTTGCCTGCCTCAAGTGTCGCGGGGCATGATGTGATTTCTTGAAAGATGGCCCACTTTCCCTCCTGGTCTTTGACATGACATCCCTCAAACACAACTCTCCCCTTATACTTCCTAAGAGGATCGTCTTCAGCAAGCTCCCAGTTCTTTTCCACACAAATGTCGAAGATACGACCTACATGAGCTATTTCCCCTCTATCCATTGCCTCCCGTTGAACGTCCTTCCACGAACGCACCTCCTCCATTATCCAGACCACTTGATCCATCAGCTTTTTCCATTCCTTATCAAGCGCTGCCCGAGCCTTGGGGTTGATCGCCCTCTCAGCTTTCGTCACGGGTCTAGCGACAAGTCCGAACACTTCCTCGATGTCTTCCTCTTCGTCCTCTATGATTGTGGCCATCAGTGGCTCAAATTCTCCTACTGTCTCGTCGATGCTATCACACACTTCATTTTCCGCAACCTCTTCCCAACTATCCTCTTGATCTGCATCCACCTGTATAGCAGGGACTGCGACTATTCCATCTCCATACTCCTCGTCTTCAGTCTGATAACCCTGCCGGATCAAATTATCAACGGGCGTAGTATGCTTGTTCATGAAGCATGCGAAGCATAGCGTCATCGACGTGAGGATCAAACTAGGTACCTTGGCTTTTCCCTCCAGCAGTCGTCGACATTCTCGGCATCTGTATGCCCTATCCGAGACATGCTTGACGCCGATTCGCCGCCTATCCTCATCTCTATTCCTCCCTGCTCTCAGTCCATGACCCGCACTATCCCTGTCTCTTTCCCTCGCACGGGCCTCTCTTGCCCAGATTGCTTTCTTGCTCTCCCGATGTGCCCTACGATGTCTCACTTCCTTCACATTCTCAGGCATCATGCACCCGCGCATCCTCGGTCGCAGACATACTCCCTTAGCGAACTCCATTCTCATGATTGGCCCCCCTCTTCCTCCAAACGTAATGGGAAAGCTATTCCTATTCTGTATAGCCACCAGGATTTCTCGCTCAGGTGATACCTCGTATCCTATGACGTCGCACATAGTTTCCGCCACAAGTTGTCCAAGCGCAGACACTCTCACACTTGTGCCAGGATCTTCCGGATATGCTATCCCAGTACGAACCCAGGTGTATCCTATCAACGGAACATGGATGTCGTCCTTTAGTTCGAGGACCAGTGCATTCCTCTCTGCCTCCCACATGACTATGTCGCATTCGCCCTTCTCCATAGTCTCGAGGTTGATGGTTTCAGCGTGCCCGGCCCTGAAGAATGCCTCATCCACAGGTTCCCGTTCCTCCTCCAAGTCCGACAGCGTCCATCCTTCTGAATCAAACACATCACTCTGGTCGTCAAATCCGGAGCTTTCCTCTCTATCTTGGTCGTGGCGTCGGTCTGTGTCGCTGCTCTCCCTCTCCCCGGTCAGCACTACTATCCATCCGTTGCAGTTCATGTCTCCCACCTCGAGCTCTTCTCCAGGGTAAGCTACTGCGGCCCCTCCGGTGCTATGTCTGGTGCGGCGACTGTTTGGCTTCATCATCATAACCTTGCCTACGTCGTCGCCGTCGACCAGGATCACGCGCAGGTCCTGTATGTGTCTCGCCCGGGGTCCGAAGACCTCCCCCATTGCCTCTCGGCCTGGATTATTCATAACTATGCATCTTTTCCATCTGGGCTCCTCACGACTGATGTACGGTGCCCCATCCTCGGCAGCCGAAGCAGCATAGTTCCTCACCAGCGTCTGATCTTCTCTATCCGTAGCATCGTCGACGTGCTCGTCGTCTCCCTCCATGTCTATCACCCAATACGAGTTTCCTCCGTTCATTCTTCTCTTGGCTATCTTCAGCAGCTTCTCTAGTGATCCCCCAGTCTCGTCACCTCTAATCGTTCCCTTTTCCAGCTGTGCCAAGGAGTCCACGTCCAGTGTCACCATACCACTGCTATATCCGAGATATTCTCCCTCGTGTTCTTCACATGCCATCGACACCGAGTCACCCTCTTCCTCGCCGCAGATGTTTACCACGTCCTCTATCACCTTGATCATTTCGCGTATCGCTTTATGCTCCTGCTCTCGTTGTACGTCCATTTTCGTGTCCGATATCCTCACCATGTGCGACATTAACTCATGATCCCTTGGCATATGATCGCATGCTAACATGTCCGCCGCGATCGCATTCATCATACATGGTGTGATCATTCCTATGTAACACGACGCGTCCACCCCGTCATTCATACCCAGCATGCATCCATCACTCCGTACTATCCACATGTCCCAGGCAAGCGCCATTCTAACAATGGTCTCGTCGGCCAATCGACTTTTGCCGCCTATCCAGATGGTCGTAGCCACTATTCCTCTGCTGTTGGCGTCGGTGATAACCTTTTCTATGTTACCAAACACTCTATCTCGAGCCTCTCGCGTACTATCTAGACCTTCCTCACGTCTCCAACCGGATGCCTTTCGATCAACTTCTACACTCATGCCCTCGCTAGACGCATCGATAGCGATGACCACATCCGTCACGCCCTCTCCTATCACACATCCTTCCCCCGATATCCAAGATACGTTCTCACCTCCGTTATCCCCTATTTCCTCTATTCCGACCCCCATGACCTGCACTTTAGGCTGCTCGCCCAACTCCCTCATTATTTCCCCAATGATGTTGTCGGACGGCGTTCGCGCTATTCCAGCTGTGCTGCACAATTGATTGATGGTTTTCGCAACCTCCTCAGTATCTCCCATCCTGGATGCCGGTGCGGCAGGTTCTGCTGATTCTCCTCTATCCCTGATTCGTCGGTCTTCTCCTCCGTCGGGGATGTACCAGAACTCCGTGATGATGTCCCTGGGCACAACGAATCGGTATCTCCCTCTATGGCGCATCATCTCCGCCTGTATGCATGAGTCATATTCAATGGATTCTAAGACCTCTCCAGTATTGGCGCTCCGAGTGACCCTCCACCAGAGCTCGAGCCGTCTTTTGTCCCTTCCGCCATAGAATCGGTAGGATGTGGCGCGATTGTTTCTTACTGCCCACACTCGGCCACCCTCAGGCATTCCCGATGGAGAATCCCATCGGTACTCCTGCGGTGAGAAGTCCTGGCCATGGTCGGTGATTTTCTCCATCCATTCTCGAACTCCAATTTCTGCGGGACGCGGTCCTATTCCCTCTTGCCCTCGAACGGCAGAGGGAGGCCTCTCTCCTCTAATGATCCTCTCTTTGTCTCCCTCTATATAGCGCAGTCGCTGTCCCGGACTCATCCTATTCCACTCTGCCGACGAAATGGAGTTGGGTTTGTGAGATCTCGCGTACGGCCGTTCTATCCTGGGCATGTCCTGTTCGTAGTCTAAACCCACCCCCCGTATACCCGTCGCCTTCTCTCCCCGCGCCCGCTCCTTGGCTTCATCCTCTATCTCTCCCTCAGGCTCCCCCTTTTCCCAGAACGTAGTGCACCCCGTCCATTTCTTGGTGATCTTCTTCTTGCCCTTCATTCTATCCTCATCCAGTACCTCCGATGTACCATCGGCGTACACTATCCACGTTCGCCTCCTTGGACCCAGCTCTCTATCCCCGGGGCCACCTGTACCTTTGACCTCCTCGCCTGGGGTACACAGCTCCTTTCGGGGTAAGATGTGATGAAGCGTCCACGAATGGTCTATCTCATCATGTTCCCAGAAATCCCCGTTTTGAAGATGCTTATCGTCGCACTTAATTTGTCTCATCACATCGGCTCGTACCCTTCTCTCCTCTGCGAAGATTTCCTCCGTCTCCTCTCCTTGCTGCCCCTCTCTCTCCAGTTCCAACCTGGCCAGGGCATCAGCTCGAGTTTTTCTGTCATGATTCTCGACTTCCTATCAGCCACAGCTTGCATCGGGAAGTAGTTGGGCATCTCCTCGTCAAGTACTATCCTCTTCACGCGGTGTATCGACGGTACCGTCCATCCGTGATATAGGTGCGCCAGCTCAACCACTATATAGTCTCCGCTCGGAACACCCCCTGGTTGGAGCGCGTAACCTAGGAACAATCCGGGTGATGTCGGAGTGTCGAACTTTGCCTTGGATGCCATGGCATACGCTTGCTCTTCCTCGGCGTCGTGATCTACATATTCTTCCCCATCCCCACCGTTGTCTGCACACGCTGCCTGGCATAAGCCATCCGCTAATGTCGCAAAGTGCTCATCCAATCTGAAGCCCAGCCTCATCAACTTCCACTTGTCGTCCACAGATGCCTTTTTACCCGCTGCCAGGGTATATCCCACCGCTATCACTCTATCCTCCGGCGCCAAGGCATCTTCGGTAGCATGCCAAACTCTTGGATTGAACTTTAGCCCACTATCAACCTTCCGAGTCCTTCCCCATATCCATTTTCCCGGAAGCACCTCTTTCTTTATCCCGGCGGCGTCGCCACTCTCATTCTCACACTGTTCCTCTTCTGTCCAGATCATAGCTTCACCCGCCCTCTCGCTTACCGGCACAACAAAGTTGTACGTCTGGCTCTCGTTAAACTTGTCCTTGTGAGGCCCCATCCTGGTTCCGACAGACACAATCACCGTTGTAAAAGTAGCTTCTGGGAAACATTTTGCTATCAGCTCGCAGCACACCATGGCTATCCCCGGATATTCTTTGGCACTATTCGTAATGCCAACCTTTCCTCCGTACGCATACAGCCCCAGGACTATGAACCCTCTACCGGTGGCCATGCTCCGCGAATTCTTCGCTATTCCTTTTTCTATCGAAGTGAACTTCAGGATGAGGTCCTTTGCATGCTGCACATCAAAGTCCTGCGTCATGACCATATCGAGCGCACGTCTATCGATCTCTCTCAGCTCTTCCTCCCTTTGCGAGCGTTGTTCTTTGGTTTCCTTCGTTTCAGAGGGCAAGGCCATGCTCGAAACATCTTCATCAGCTCCGAGAATCTCAAGAGCGTCATTTTCAGGATCCCCCCGTTCGAGCAGGGCCGCGTCCTCTTTGCCAGCTTTTCTAGGCTTTTCGGCAATGGGGAGGTAGTTAACAAGTGCCCCGAAAGGAATCAGTTTCACTTTGTCTTGCTCGTTGCCATGTCTTTTCCCGTACGGGCTTACCCCGTCCACCTGTTGTACGTTCCTATGGAAGCAGAACGTCTGCACAG
>CAJNDS010002529.1:319539-378660 GCA_905221605.1 Symbiodinium natans
TTCGTCCTCCGGCTCGTTACATTCTTCGGCAAGGGTGAAATCTATCAGCTGTAGATATGCGTACAATCGCCGTTCTATCCTTGACGGGTTCGCGCCCTTGTCCCTGATCCCTCCTAGGAGGATCCTTTGCATAGTACATCGTGCCCAAAGCGGAAGCTTCTTGATTTCTTCTCTCCTCCTATCCGGTTTCCACCTCTGGATGTCCTCCGGCCGGTACTTCAACTCAAGCTGTTCTTGATACTGTTTCCGGACCACCTCCCCCAGCTTCACATTCATGATGTTCGCGAATTCCGGCCGCCTTCCTCGGTGCTGTTCTATCCTTTTCTTGATCTCTGCCGCTACCGTCCCAGCTCCGGCGCTGTTCAAACCTGCCATCAGGTCTTCTATCGTAACATCCTTCAGCACCTTGTACATCAAGTCCTCCAAGTTGAAAATGGAGAAATTCACTCCCCTTATCAACAGCCGGTCGCTCACCTCAGGGCCCAGGCGCTGCGTAACCTCCCTTACCCTTTGTGCTCGAAGTTCTCTATCCAGCTCCATCGGCCCCATACTGCTCGCTCTGCGTTCTATCGCTATTTCCGTAGCCCTCCTCCACTGTTCCCTCCTCACGTCAGGGTTCGCTCTCCAGAAACCCATTCCCTCAACCCTGTAGTCTCTGGCAATCGCTTGAATCTCCTCACGCCATTGTGGTGACTCCCTCAAACTCGCGGCTGCCATTCTCAATCTTCTCCTAGCATCGGGTTCCACACTATCCTCCATCAGCTCAGGTGCCTGTGGTCTTTCTAGACATCTATCCAGATTCCATTCCGGAAGAACTCCGTTTTCGTCAGTGGCGATCTTTCCCAACGTCATAATAACATCCATGAAGTCCAGTTTCGCCTCCGGTTTGTCCACGACCACTATTCCTGCGGCGACCATAAGCTCGTGTGGCTCGAAAAGGTCTATCTCTTCCCATGGCATCCCCTCCGCTGCTAGTCTCTCGGTCAGCCGTGCAACTATCCTCCTCGGATCGTATTCAGGTAGATATGAATTCTGCACGATCGCCGCCAACACCACCGATGGTGGCCTGCCCTTTACCAAGGTACTATACTTTCCCACTTGTCCCAGCTCCTTCTCGCAGACCGGGCACACAGCACCTTCACACGGAAATGCCTCGCCATTGCTATCTACCCCCGTATATCCCAACCACCAAGCAAAGCACGCATGACAATGGTATCCCCAGCATATCCTTCTAAGCCACTCGACCGGCTCGCTGAAACTATGTATTCCCGACCCTCTCGTGTTGCTCTCCTCTATCGGGTTCTCCCGGGTGACCCGCTCATGCACCTCGTCCGTCATCTTTTTCACGAGCTCGTCCCTCTCCGCCCTCGCTTCGTCCAACCACGGGAATGGGAAGTTGTGCTTCTGGTTCCATACATCCTCCACGACTCGCCTATAAATCTCCGGGTTCTGTCGTGCCACATGACTATCCTCTTCCCTGTCAGCTATCGTATCAACACCGTGTCCAAACAACTCCGAGAACCCTTGACCTCTCTCGTTCTCACTATCTGGCTCCATCGCCTCATGAGCTTCCACGCCCTCCATCTTGCTATCCATCTCCGGACTCTCGGGCTCGTTCATCTCTCCCCCCGCATCTATCTGCATTGTGGCGTCCTTTGCTTCCCTCGCGTTCACCCCGTGCTCTTCAGCCTCGGCCACCGAGTCGAGCGGTTCAGGTCTTATCCCTGTTGCGCTCCTCCTGCCCTTGAGTGCCTCCTTGAGCGCATCCTCCTTGATTTCTTCTATCCACCGATAATAGTCTGCCGGATAGCCTTGGCCCATGCTCTCTATCCTTCTCATCGAACTGATGATCTCCTCGAACAGCGTGCTGTCGTTCCCTATCATCTCCACAATATCAGTCTCATGCTTAACCAGCATCAGGTTCTGCGCTATCCACCATGCCATGGTGTTGGCCCATTCCCTCGGGAACTTCATGTCTTCAAGAATCATCGTCCTGACGAATTTGGCCAGCCATATTCTCACCACATAATTCGAAAACTCGATTTTATTCAGGGGAGTAGTGCCCCCCGTCTCGGATCCAAATCCTTGCTTTGTCACCTCCTCCACCATGTCCGCAACGTCCATGCTATCCGGATAGCCCCCGGTACCGGCTTCCATCCTCGTCATCACGCGATCTATCAAATGCTCCCCGGCCCTCTGGACAACCTCGAACAACTTCGTCTCCCACAGCATCTCGAGCTCTTCATAACCTAGGGAAAGTGTCTCTGGTTCTATCATTACGTTGTATATAGTCCACCGCATCTCCACCTCTATCTCATCCGCGTCGTTGGATGTAGGCTTTACTCTAGGCTCACTCGGCGGCGGTGAAATCGATGGAGGCTTGTGTCCAGGCCGGCCTAGTCTGCCTCCGTCAGCTCTCAACTCTGGCACGGTCCCCAATATTCCATTCATGCCCATCCACACCCGATAGAATTGCTCTACCCACTTCCTCATGCCTCCGACGTTGCTCTCAACGTTCAATATCCTGCTTCTCATCAAAGTTCCCAAAGCTATCCCGGTGTATGACGGTTCGGCGCCAGGCCTCGTCCCCGACAGCACCTGCGAGTCATATATTCCCGCCTTTACAATGTCGTACACTTCTTTGGGTGTGATCTCATCGGTAACCTCCCTCGGGCACGTCGCTCTAATCATCCTGCGTATTACCTGTACCACTATCGTTGTCCATGCCATCGGTGGGGCTCCATAACAGCGAATCCAGTGCTGCATTTCTATCAAATGCCCCTCCCCTAGCACCTGTCCTGCCCTCGTATTCCTCGACCATGGGGCCTCTATCACAGGCGATCCCTCTTCTTCCATCCTCAATCTCAATATCCCCCCACTCTCTCCAGTACCCACGCATTCCACTCGATCCAGTTCTGTCCCGTCGGCAACCACTCCCACCGTGCCTCCAGATCCTATCACCATCGGTCCTTCGCCACTGTCTCCGCTTCTCGTTGCCTGCTGCGTCTCTCTATCCGAATATTCCTGCTCGGACTTGAGGTCGCTCAGGGTCTTGATGTTGCTACCCGTCCCAGCACCACCCTTCCATCTGGGAGCCTGCATAACCGCCCCCTTGGTATCACCTCGTGTTGGCACCGGTGGAGCCGGCGGTCTATCCCCTTGATCACCTATCCCAGCGGTTCCCCTAAGTGCTCCGCCATCTCTGCCATCTCCCGCCTTTTCCCCGGCACTTTTTCTCTTCTCGTCTCTTGCTTGTTTCTCTTGTCGTTGGTTCGCGAGCTCCTGAGCACTCTCGAGCAGCTCCTTCCTCTTCATCGCCTCCCGGTTTTCTTTCTTCGCCTTCTTTTGTTCTGACCGACTCCTCACGGTGGCGAAACCCTCGTCACTGCCTTCCTTGAACTCCTCAGTCATTGATGCGTCTCCCTCTCGAGCAGATTGGTTCTCCGGTCTATCCTCACCCATAGCATCATCCTCTTCTCCATCCGACTCTGCATCGTCCTCCATCATCTCTGCGTCATCTGCCATCGCCTTCAGCTGCCCGATAGCCTCCATAGCCCTTAGAGCTTGGTATTCGGGGTCCTTCATGTGGAAGCCGGCCGCCGTGTAAATGATCACTTTCATCCGGTGCCAAGAACCCCTATCTCCGGCTGACACACAGTGAGCTTCGGACTTACCACACATCGTCTTCCACACCGACTCATCTATCCTGGCAGCCATCTCCGTATACACCCCTTGTCTATCCGATGTCCTAAGGCTCTCCGTGACTCCCGTGATCTTTGTCTCTGGCACAATCACTTTCGTTTTCAGTGACCGGTCTGCCTTCGCCACTTCTATCCAGCGTCTGAGCCAGACTCCAACCTCTCCAATGCTATCCCTGCCCTCCTCGCCGATCACCTCCCTAATAGCTGAAGTTTCTCTATCATATAACTCCATGTCTCGCGGGGTCGGCCACATCATTCCAAACATCGAGATGAACAGGATCTGCGCCCAGAAGCCGAACGTTCGCCCGGCACTGATGTACAACTTTCCCGCGTCCACCCCTATTCGAGGAAACGCCGTACGCATAACGTTCCAAGGCAGAGTGATGATTCCAGACTTCTTCATCAGTTTATCCATGGCTTCTCCAGCCCTTATCAGCTCCTTGGCCTCCTCCCTGACCCTGTAGTTAGTGGGGAATCCATTCTCTTCGAAATTTCCGGGCCCTACCCAGAGCACATTGGCATTGGCTTTTCTGATCGTCTCCCTCGTCTCCCTCGCCACCTTGGTTTTAGTGTCATCGTCCGTAGCCTCGAACCGTCTCACCTCTTCTATTGCTCGGCGAGCATTCCCTGCTGCCATTCCAGCCGGGGCCAATACCACAATAATGTTCGTCACTTGATTCCCTCCCATGCCCTTCGAGACGCATTCCTTGCACACTTCCTGAACCTTCTTGTACGCACCCTGGTAGGTCATCTCCTGCGTTCCTGTCAGTTTGTGTGTAATGAACGACATACTCTCCGCGGCCTTTCCATAGTCTCCGTGCGCCTTCAATAGCAATCCTATCCACTCCCGGACTTCCCCTGGTGACGCCGGATTCTTTTTATTCGAGACGCCCTCTATCCCCTCAGGTATGATGATGTGCACGTAGGTCTTCTGATCCGCACTACATCGGAGCTGAAGTGGCGGCTTCATTCCCTCCGCCCACCATGTCACCAGCTCAGCCGCCTTGCGCTCATGGAATGCAGTAGCTATGTCAAACATCCACTCGTAGGTCTCCACCGCGGACTCAAGCTCGCTCGAAAGCGCTGGCTCCATCAATCTCCCTCCAACTCCGCCCATTCCTATACCAATGATAGCCGCCCAGGCCTGAGCCTCGAACGCCCAGCTCTGGTCGACGTCCTCCGGTCTGTTCCACCCATATTTCCTGGGTGCCTTTTCTATTCCCAACACTATGCTCCCCACGTCCGCCATTTCCAAAACCTTGCCCATGTGGTGCGTGGCCTTATTCGCCTCCTCCATGACTTTCTCCTCTATCCCGCTGCTCTCCACACACCGTCTGTAAATGGCTGGCCCCACAAAACTCCTCCACGGCATCTTCACGACGGCGCTATCGTGTCCCGTGGCCATTGGGGCCTCTATCCCCATATACTCCAATAAACGTATCACATTGGCCCATTCACTATCCACCGGGTAGTAGTCCTTGTCTCGATCAGGCCCAGACACGCCCCCACCGCTAGGCAACTCCGCTATCCACCCCCTCATGAGCTCTATCAAACCACTTCTTGAGCCAGTTGGCTGTTCGACGACCTTCGTGGCATTTTCGTCACCTTCCCGATGCAGGAACTCACGTTCCATCTTCCAATCCACAGGGCGCTCAGGAAGAGGTCCTCGGGCCGGGCCTATGATTGCGCGCTTTTTCAGGTGATAGCGCCAATACAGCCTCTCAACCCCTTGTGGATGCTTCTCCATCAGCGCCGACATCTCACTCATGAGATGGCTATTCGCTCCTAAACCCGGGTGCTTCGGCCTACAGATAAGTGCTTGCCCGATGATCTTCGTGGCCCTCATAAAGCAGAACAATACCCCGTCTATCTCCACTCTATCCACATCCAGTCGGATCTGCCCGTCAGGCACCGACGATCTCCTTGTCCCCACATCCATCTTGACATTCTTGCCTATCCTTCTGAAGCCAGCCAGTACTCTTACTATCCATCCATTCCCTAACGAATGCCATGTAGAGTATGATGCTGTACCACAGATGCTCCGTCCAAACCAGCATCCCGCAGAGTCGTGCACACTGGGAGCGCCGGTCGTCCACGTGACCAGCGGATGGCTTCGATCTATCCCACCAGATGCTATCATCGACCACAACGCCTCTAGAGACGTTCCGTGGAAAATCCACCCGGGCACATTGAACTCCTCATTCCCGACCGACATCTCCTGATTCAGCTTTTCTGCTCCGGCGTATTCGGCCTTCGTGGGTACCCACATACATCGCGAATCCGTGAAATGTTCCTTTCACATCCTTAATCCCCCCGTCTGCCTGGACCTCCGGAAATGTGGTCACTTCTTCGGCCAGGGACCAGTGCAACAGGTGTAGAACTGACGTCGGTCCCCCTATTTGCCATGACAGTGTATCCAGATACTCCTTCATCTGCCCATTTGCTGCATTCGCCATAACTCCGTATCCTTTTTCTCCCCCCTCGCTTCTCCGGAATTCCTCCATCACGTCTCTTCCTCTCTTCAAGTATTGGCTTTCGTAGGCCCCCATAATCTCGTCTGCCATGCCTATCACCTTGATCTTGGGCTGCGCCTCCGTCCATATCTTCAGCTTCTCCTCGCTCGACTTATGGCTGACCGCTATCCGCTCCGCAACCTGAGACGGTGGAATTGCATACTTCAATGGTCGCACGGCCAACCACGTCATCATGCCTTTGATCGCATCATCGAACGGGCTCTTCTCTGTGTCGTCCATGTGGATCTCCGCCCAATCTAGGGTCTTTCTGCTGATCCCTCCCCAGCTAGCCCTGAACGGGTCCTTACTTCCGTTCGTGACGTCATACACCCCTCCCACAGAGATGGCTATCGGTGCCACACCAGCTATCATCCTCTCATATGATCTCCCCTTCTGGAAGGACTTCTCTGTCTCATCAGTCGCGCCGAGGAATTTAGGGGCCCATGGCGTATCAACGTCTCCTCCCGTGCCCGCGGTGGGCATGGCACATCCCGGCACGTCCATCCCTCTGGCCAATCGCACCCCTATCAAGTCGTTCAGCTTCTCCTTCGACAGGTTCCCGGCATCAGGACTCGCCTGGGGTGGCGGCTTCGTCGCCCCTCCATGCGACCTTGGCCTATCCCAGTTCGCTATCACCCTCTCCAGGTAGTCCGTGGCATCCGTCACAGTCGCAGCTATCAGAGGGATCTTCTCCCTTATCCATGCTTCAGGATTCCGCCTTGTACACCGTAGTACCTCCCAGAGATACATAATCTTGTGTACTCGCATTCTATCCACATCGTATCCCACGGCTGAACGCTTACCTCCTTTCTTCGCCGTCTTGGCCTGGGCCTCTTCCGCTCGCACACCAGCTATCCCACTGCTCATCCATTTCTTGAAGTCTGCATCGTCCTTGAATGGGCTGGGGATAGCCCGTCTAGCCCATACCTCCTGCATCTCTAGATTTCCCTCCAACATCCAGTGTATTCTAGCCTGTTCTCGTTCCTTGGCTCCGACTGGCAGATACGAGTACGTCGTCACCCCTGGCACTCCATCCTCCGTCTCGGCCTTGAGGTACCTATCCGCGTCGGAAAACACCTTCTCCAGGAAGTCTATCATGGCCTGTGCTCGATCACATCGTTCCCTCTCTCCTGCATCCCTGGTCTGATGCTCTGGGCGTTGCCATCGTACCCCTACTGTCCTCGAAGACGAAGCTGTCCCAGGATCTTCACTGCTTCCGATATCTCTATCCCGCTCACTCAGCGACACCGATCCGAACATCTCTCCCATGGCTCCACGCTATGCAGGTCGCTAGAGCCCTCTTCTTCCTTATACCTGCATGCAACTCAAGGTCACACAAAAATCGCTCTAGTCAAGACGTCGTTGAAGAGCGTTACAAAGTTCTTCAATATTCACCATATTGCTATTATCTATCCGAGCCTTTGATTCTTCACTAATGTATATGGTGCATTGTACGTCCTCTCCTTTGTCGTGAAGCTCTCCTATCTTCGTCTTTCCCCGCATTCGAGCCAGTTTTCCACGTGCAGCAAGAATTCTCGCTATTCCCTCGGATATGGCGGCATCACTGCGATTGATTAGAACAATCCCAATGCCCGCAGCGATCACTCTGTCGACCAGTAAAGCTAGGCTATCAGCCGCACTTTGGTCCTTTCTTCCCAGCTTAAGCTCTGCTCCGCGGGCTAGTCGAGACGGCGAGTCAACTCGCTTTGGTGCTATCACAACTATCCCGTCGCACTCACCGACGATCGCCTCATCGACCTCCAGAATTGGCGAGTGTTTGATATCCCACACCATTTCCCAAATTATCCATCTTCCCACTATGGACTTTGCTATCCCAACGTTATCCCTGATGTCATACTCGAGCTGATTTTGGGATACCCCCCGGCACGCGGGCATAGCTAAGATGGTTCCCGTTGCGTTCCCGAACTCCTCTTCACCGAAATGTGCGGTAGTGTACATATCCCTTAACCACTCTCGTGCTTCATTGATGGCCTTGGTCATCATGTTGGCAGCCTGATACTCAGTAGGACAATTGACAAACGTGAACATGACTGCCTCGTAGAACTGGTTCAGCCTAGCTATGTCTATTCGTTGTGTTCTAGACAGGTACCTCATGTTCGGATTCTTGCCCGATACAATCACTCTAACAGCCGCCTCATTGTCCTCTGCCACTATCAAGGGTTCTATACTCTCCTTGATCATCTCCCATAGTGTCAACCCCGGTATTCCTTGTTTCGTGATGCCATCGTGCAGGGCTACTATCTCAGCTTCAGGGGTACTTTTGGAGCACGACGTTTGCTTCTTACAGTAAGCAGCTATAGGAACGAAAGTGTGCGGTCCCTGAAGACAAAGATATACCCCCGACGTAGATCTATGGTCGTTCTTATCGCTGGCCAGATCGGCGTCGCAGTATAGTACAAGACGGATGTCTCCTATCCTATCCCCGACCCATCCGTAGAGGCTCGTTGTGGTCGTCTCGTTGATGTATGAAATTAGTCTATGCATTCTCTTGTCACAGAGATGTGTCCAGGTCGTCAGCCTCGACGCCAGAACCTGTACTGGTCGCAGAAGGTCATACCTTCCGACTCTGGCCCCATACAAGATCTTCATGAGTACCGCAGGGGCGTGCTCTTTCAACACTCCCGGCCCCTCATCCGGCAGCTCGTACTTGGCTATCCCCATAATTTCGTTCACCTTGTCGTCCACTGGGTTCTCGTCGAACTCTGGGCGGCTCTCGTCGAGATATGGGGTCTTAGCTTTATCCAGTGGCTTAGGATATGCCGTCGAGCACAACTCTTGATATCTATCCACACACTGCTTCATGAAATCGGTAACATCGTATCGAAGAATCCTGATTTCATCTGGACTATCTTCCTGCGCCTCGGCCTTTCCCACGAAGTTAGGCGGTTCCTTCTTGGGCTCGATGATCTTCGTCCACTCGTGTCTCGGCTCAAACGGCGACCGAAAAGGTATCGCGCTAGCCGTGTGCAAGCATCCCAAGTACCTGCCCATACTTCGTGGCTCTTCGAGCTTGATTCTCTTCGCCAGCTTCTCCCATCCTATCGCTAAGTTCTCTTTAGGCCCCGCAAGCTTGAAGTCGTCGACGTAGATCACCAGCATCAGCTTCAGCTCCTTATGGAAGAACACACTAGGCCAATCTGATAGGAATTCGAAGCCGACCTCAGTCACGGCCTTTTCGCAGTGCTTTTCCCAGAACCCCCCGGCATCCGGATGCCCGTATAAAGCTAGTCTCAGTGGCACCACGGGGTCGTCTATGCCCTCCCATTCATCTGGCCACCTATCCCTCGGGATCCGTATCCATGTTTTAGGCCCCCCCAACAGCGCCTGCGTGTATGCCGACTCACCGTCCGACATCTCGATGTCGTGTCCTGGCAGCATCCCATAGGCGTCCGCCATCTTGCCTGCCTCAAGTGTCGCGGGGCATGATGTGATTTCCTGAAAGATGGCCCACTTTCCCTCCTGGTCTTTGACATGACATCCCTCAAACACAACTCTCCCCTTATACTTCCTAAGAGGATCGTCTTCAGCAAGCTCCCAGTTCTTTTCCACACAAATGTCGAAGATACGACCTACATGAGCTATTTCCCCTCTATCCATTGCCTCCCGTTGAACGTCCTTCCACGAACGCACCTCCTCCATTATCCAGACCACTTGATCCATCAGCTTTTTCCATTCCTTATCAAGCGCTGCCCGAGCCTTGGGGTTGATCGCCCTCTCAGCTTTCGTCACGGGTCTAGCGACAAGTCCGAACACTTCCTCGATGTCTTCCTCTTCGTCCTCTATGATTGTGGCCATCAGTGGCTCACATTCTCCTACTGTCTCGTCGATGCTATCACACACTTCATTTTCCGCAACCTCTTCCCAACTATCCTCTTGATCTGCATCCACCTGTATAGCAGGGACCGCGACTATTCCATCTCCATACTCCTCGTCTTCAGTCTGATAACCCTGCCGGATCAAATTATCAACGGGCGTAGTATGCTTGTTCATGAAGCATGCGAAGCATAGCGTCATCGACGTGAGGATCAAACTAGGTACCTTTGCTTTTCCCTCCAGCAGTCGTCGACATTCTCGGCATCTGTATGCCCTATCCGAGACATGCTTGACGCCGATTCGCCGCCTATCCTCATCTCTATTCCTCCCTGCTCTCAGTCCATGACCCGCACTATCCCTGTCTCTTTCCCTCGCACGGGCCTCTCTTGCCCAGATTGCTTTCTTGCTCTCCCGATGTGCCCTACGATGTCTCACTTCCTTCACGTTCTCAGGCATCATGCACCCGCGCATCCTCGGTCGCAGACATACTCCCTTAGCGAACTCCATTCTCATGATTGGCCCCCCTCTTCCTCCAAACGTGATGGGAAAGCTATTCCTATTCTGTATAGCCACCAGGATTTCTCGCTCAGGTGATACCTCGTATCCTATGACGTCGCACATAGTTTCCGCCACAAGTTGTCCAAGCGCAGACACTCTCACACTTGTGCCAGGATCTTCCGGATATGCTATCCCAGTACGAACCCAGGTGTATCCTATCAACGGAACATGGATGTCGTCCTTTAGTTCAAGGACCAGTGCATTCCTCTCTGCCTCCCACATGACTATGTCGCATTCGCCCTTCTCCATAGTCTCGAGGTTGATGGTTTCAGCGTGCCCGGCCCTGAAGAATGCCTCATCCACAGGTTCCCGTTCCTCCTCCAAGTCCGACAGCGTCCATCCTTCTGAATCAAACACATCACTCTGGTCGTCAAATCCGGAGCTTTCCTCTCTATCTTGGTCGTGGCGTCGGTCTGTGTCGCTGCTCTCCCTCTCCCCGGTCAGCACTACTATCCATCCGTTGCAGTTCATGTCTCCCACCTCGAGCTCTTCTCCAGGGTAAGCTACCGCGGCCCCTCCGGTGCTATGTCTGGTGCGGCGACTGTTTGGCTTCATCATCATAACCTTGCCTATGTCGTCGCCGTCGACCAGGATCACGCGCAGGTCCTGTATGTGTCTCGCCCGGGGTCCGAAGACCTCCCCCATTGCCTCTCGGCCTGGATTATTCATAACTATGCATCTTTTCCATCTGGGCTCCTCACGACTGATGTACGGTGCCCCATCCTCGGCAGCCGCAGCAGCATAGTTCCTCACCAGCGTCTGATCTTCTCTATCCGTAGCATCGTCGACGTGCTCGTCGTCTCCCTCCATGTCTATCACCCAATACGAGTTTCCTCCGTTCATTCTTCTCTTGGCTATCTTCAGCAGCTTCTCTAGTGATCCCCCAGTCTCGTCACCTCTAATCGTTCCCTTTTCCAGCTGTGCCAAGGAGTCCACGTCCAGTGTCACCATACCACTGCTATATCCGAGATATTCTCCCTCGTGTTCTTCACATGCCATCGACACCGAGTCACCCTCTTCCTCGCCGCAGATGTTTACCACGTCCTCTATCACCTTGATCATTTCGCGTATCGCTTTACGCTCCTGCTCTCGTTGTACGTCCATTTTCGTGTCCGATATCCTCACCATGTGCGACATTAACTCATGATCCCTTGGCATATGATCGCATGCTAACATGTCCGCCGCGATCGCATTCATCATACATGGTGTGATCATTCCTATGTAACACGACGCGTCCACCCCGTCATTCATACCCAGCATGCATCCATCACTCCGTACTATCCACATGTCCCAGGCAAGCGCCATTCTAACAATGGTCTCGTCGGCCAATCGACTTTTGCCGCCTATCCAGATGGTCGTAGCCACTATTCCTCTGCTGTTGGCGTCGGTGATAACCTTTTCTATATTACCAAACACTCTATCTCGAGCCTCTCGCGTACTATCTAGACCTTCCTCACGTCTCCAACCGGATGCCTTTCGATCAACTTCTACACTCATGCCCTCGCTAGACGCATCGATAGCGATGACCACATCCGTCACGCCCTCTCCTATCACACATCCTTCCCCCGATATCCAAGATACGTTCTCACCTCCGTTATCCCCTATTTCTTCTATTCCGACCCCCATGACCTGCACTTTAGGCTGCTCGCCCAACTCCCTCATTATTTCCCCAATGATGTTGTCGGACGGCGTTCGCGCTATTCCAGCTGTGCTGCACAATTGATTGATGGTTTTCGCAACCTCCTCAGTATCTCCCATCCTGGATGCCGGTGCGGCAGGTTCTGCTGGTTCTCCTCTATCCCTGATTCGTCGGTCTTCTCCTCCGTCGGGGATGTACCAGAACTCCGTGATGATGTCCCTGGGCACAACGAATCGGTATCTCCCTCTATTGCGCATCATCTCCGCCTGTATGCATGAGTCATATTCAATGGATTCTAAGACCTCTCCAGTATTGGCGCTCCGAGTGACCCTCCACCAGAGCTCGAGCCGTCTTTTGTCCCTTCCGCCATAGAATCGGTAGGATGTGGCGCGATTGTTTCTTACTGCCCACACTCGGCCACCCTCAGGCATTCCCGATGGAGAATCCCATCGGTACTCCTGCGGTGAGAAGTCCTGGCCATGGTCGGTGATTTTCTCCCTCCATTCTCGAACTCCAATTTCTGCGGGACGCGGTCCTATTTCCTCTTGCCCTCGAGCGGCAGAGGGAGGCCTCTCTCCTCTAATGATCCTCTCTTTGTCTCCCTCTATATAGCGCAGTCGCTGTCCCGGACTCATCCTATTCCACTCTGCCGACGAAATGGAGTTGGGTTTGTGAGATCTCGCGTACGGCCGTTCTATCCTGGGCATGTCCTGTTCGTAGTCTAAACCCACCCCCCGTATACCCGTCGCCTTCTCTCCCCGCGCCCGCTCCTTGGCTTCATCCTCTATCTCTCCCTCAGGCTCCCCCTTTTCCCAGAACGTAGTGCACCCCGTCCATTTCTTGGTGATCTTCTTCTTGCCCTTCATTCTATCCTCATCCAGTACCTCCGATGTACCATCGGCGTACACTATCCACGTTCGCCTCCTTGGACCCAGCTCTCTATCCCCGGGGCCACCTGTACCTTTGACCTCCTCGCCTGGGGTACACAGCTCCTTTCGGGGTAAGATGTGATGAAGCGTCCACGAATGGTCTATCTCATCATGTTCCCAGAAATCCCCGTTTTGAAGATGCTGATCGTCGCACTTAATTTGTCTCATCACATCGGCTCGTACCCTTCTCTCCTCTGCGAAGATTTCCTCCGTCTCCTCTCCTTGCTGCCCCTCTCTCTCCAGTTCCAATCTGGCCAGGGCATCAGCTCGAGTCGCTGTCATGATTCTCGACTTCCTATCAGCCACAGCTTGCATCGGGAAGTAGTTGGGCATCTCCTCGTCAAGTACTATCCTCTTCACGCGGTGTATCGACGGTACCGTCCATCCGTGATACAGGTGCGCCAGCTCAACCACTATATAGTCTCCGCTCGGAACACCCCCTGGTTGGAGCGCGTAACCTAGGAACAATCCGGGTGATGTCGGAGTGTCGAACTTTGCCTTGGATGCCATGGCATACGCTTGCTCTTCCTCGGCGTCGTGATCTACATATTCTTCCCCATCCCCACCGTTGTCTGCACACGCTGCCTGGCATAAGCCATCCGCTAATGTCGCAAAGTGCTCATCCAATCTGAAGCCCAGCCTCATCAACTTCCACTTGTCGTCCACAGATGCCTTTTTACCCGCTGCCAGGGTATATCCCACCGCTATCACTCTATCCTCCGGCGCCAAGGCATCTTCGGTAGCATGCCAAACTCTTGGATTGAACTTTAGCCCACTATCAACCTTCCGAGTCCTTCCCCATATCCATTTTCCCGGAAGCACCTCTTTCTTTATCCCGGCGGCGTCGCCACTCTCATTCTCACACTGTTCCTCTTCTGTCCAGATCATAGCTTCACCCGCCCTCTCGCTTACCGGCACAACAAAGTTGTACGTCTGGCTCTCGTTAAACTTGTCCTTGTGAGGCCCCATCCTGGTTCCGACAGACACAATCACCGTTGTAAAAGTAGCTTCTGGGAAACATTTTGCTATCAGCTCGCAGCACACCATGGCTATCCCCGGATATTCTTTGGCACTATTCGTAATGCCAACCTTTCCTCCGTACGCATACAGCCCCAGGACTATGAACCCTCTACCGGTGGCCATGCTCCGCGAATTCTTCGCTATTCCTTTTTCTATCGAAGTGAACTTCAGGATGATGTCCTTTGCATGCTGCACATCAAAGTCCTGCGTCATGACCATATCGAGCGCACGTCTATCGATCTCTCTCAGCTCTTCCTCCCTTTGCGAGCGTTGTTCTTTGGTTTCCTTCGTTTCAGAGGGCAAGGCCATGCTCGAAACATCTTCATCAGCTCCGAGAATCTCAAGAGCGTCATTTTCAGGATCCCCCCGTTCGAGCAGGGCCGCGTCCTCTTTGCCAGCTTTTCTAGGCTTTTCGGCAATGGGGAGGTAGTTAACAAGTGCCCCGAAAGGAATCAGTTTCACTTTGTCTTGCTCGTTGCCATGTCTTTTCCCGTACGGGCTTACCCCGTCCACTTGTTGTACGTTCCTATGGAAGCAGAACGTCTGCACAGCGTACGGCCACCACTTCGGTTCTAGTCCTGCTTGTCTCAGCAATACTCTGCCACCGTAGATTACTTCTTTGACCTTGAGCTCCGCTATGCTATTCGTTCGGGGTAATCCGGGTGTAGAAGTCGCCCTGCAAGTTCCTATGACGTCGCAGGCTTTTGAGAATTCACCGGCTCCGTCTGCGTATAAATGCACTACCATATCTGGGCCTCGGAACTCATTGATAGCTCGCACAAACTCATCCGTTCCCCTGGACTTTACGGGCGTGCAGTGTATCCACTGTGTCTTGAAGTCGAACATCACGATTGCATTATTTTCTCCGCGGATTCCCTTGTCTTTGTTGCTGCGAAGAACTATCGTGTCAGCAGTGACCCTCTCCCCGAACTTCTCGGCACCCTTGTCGGTGATGCCTTCGCCCCTGTTGAAGGGAACGTTTATTGCTTTGCCTTGTCGACAGGCAACGCAGTGCATGTTCTTTGGGAGATGCGTGAGCAAATGTTCCGCCGATTTTGCATACTCCGGTGAGTATCTTGCTCTCCGGATGCTCACAGCTTTGCTCGACCCTATCCCTTCGCCAAGTCTATCCGCAACTCGAACTTGATCTGCAGGTCCGACTTCTGCCTCTGTTTGTTCCACCTCTCCCATGCCACCGGCGCTATCATCCTTCTGAGGCTCTCCCACTCCTCTTCTGGCCTGTTCTTCGTCGGCTATTCCGGGCAAATCTATATCAACATCCAATTCGCCTTCGTTTTCGGTGCTTTCTTCTTCGCCGGGTACAGCGACGACTTGCTCCGCGATCCTTAGGTCGTCATCCGGATTCTTCTTCATTCCGCGGACGAGCTGAAACTCCACATCCGTCATATTGCGTGCGCTTTGTCCCGCCTCAATCTGCTCAGGACTTAAAGCTCTTTCACAAAACCCGCATACCCCGGATGAATCAGCCTTACACGCGGCGCAGTAGAACGTCGTTCTCAGTCGACCATCACTATCATCTTGTTCTATCGTTGTCTCCCTATTCCTCTCGTCTATCCCCTTTTCGGCCACTGATGATACTCGGTGGTGCTTACGCATAGTCTCCTTAATGGCTCGCACTAATCCCGGTGCCCACTCCGCCCAGTTCTGCGATTCGCTCATCTCGCCCTTGCTTCTATCACTGCTATCATTCGCCGCTCCAGTCCCTGGTCCTCTAAGATTGACCGCCCATCCTATCAACTCTGCGTCAGTCGCTATCGTTGTCGGCTTTTTCCTAGAGTGTCCCATCGGTCCCTGATCAAAACTGAACAGCTTCGTTCCTAGGATGGCACTCGTCCTATCCCATTCTTCTGTCGCCCACAATGATGCGTATCCCCCTTCTGGCGTATCATCCCAATACGTCTCGGGGTCCTGGGGCTGCTCAATGAGACACATCGTTGGGGCTCTCAATCGTCGGTGACGTGCCTTTCCTATCACCACAAGCATGCACACGCGCAGTATGATGATATCGTCGTCCCGGCATTCCTGCTTCTGTGCCCAACTGATAAATGAGTATCCCCACCTCTCCGGTCCGTTCCTCGACCTAAGCGGAATCGGACCAGGCCTTCTGTATCTCATCACGGACCTCGTTCTGCAAGGCGGTCCGGCTAGCCAGCAAAAAACCAAATTGGTCGTGGCCAGCTTCACTAGCCACCACCATGTATCAGATCGCAGCACGTTCTCCTCCATATCGATATCTATCACACTCATTCCCCGTTCGCTTGCGATGTCATCAAACTTTCCCCTTGACTTTCCACAACAAATGTGCACAATAACCCTTCTGCTCCCTTCAATCGCTTTCCTTATCTTCATGATTTCAGGTCTCGTTTCTCCCTGGGGCTTATGTGCCTTTCCGCCGTCAAGTACCTCTTGAGGAGCAAGTGGCCACAAACACCTTGCTATCTCGACTAGCGTCTCTGCCTCGCCACCGGTACCGATGTTCTTGTCCAGCATCATCGTCAGGTCATCTAGCCCCGCGTCTTCGTCCGCAGCCATTCAATTCAAGATATGTTTTCTCACCTTCGCGCTATCGCTCTGCACCGCTTCTCCTGCATCCGCTCCTTCGAATGTGAGCCCTTCTATCTTGAACATGGTCTTGCCTGTCCATAAGTCCTCTTCCGCGTCTCTATTCTCTCCCTCATTGTACTTGTCCACCCAGTCTATCCATTCCGCCACGGTTTTGCCATCTTTGTACACACGTTTGGATCTACATCTCTCGGCGAATCGCGGCACAAGTGCATGTATCTCTGGGAATTTCAGTGTTTCAAACCATGGATCGCAAGTCTTCGTTCTTGGTTTGTTATGGAAACACACCGCTTTATTACCCGTTAACATCCACTTGTCTAGTAGCCTCCCGTCGTCGTTGGTGGCCTTTCCTATCGGTTCCTCCTCGGTGTCTCTATCCGTGTCCGAGTCCACGCTTTTGGGGCTACATTCATCCTGTTTCTCTTCAAGTCTCCTCGGACTGGAATTTCCTCGCACGGGCAGTTCAATCGCAAGAGGCGCTGGCATAGCAGGATAGATGTGATAGTCATTACGCTCACTTTCGTTAACAACCGTTGACATTCTATCCACCATGTATGGGATATCCCCGATGACTTTTAGCACTATCAAGCTCGAATCAGGCTTGACGAACACGGGGTTTGCACCCGCCAGCCAATGAAATGAATATCCCATTTTCATACATCTCCTCCCCATTGATAGAACAGCGGGAGTACTCTCGAGCATTCTAATCCTCATCGTCTCAGGCATCCCTTGTATATCCATGCATATCTCTTGCTTTGACGTGGTGTTGCCGTTGGCAGTGTTGAACCTCACTTTCTTCGCCTCAATGGCCATATCTTTTTCATCCTGGGTGAGGTCTGCTTCTGCTATTAGATCCATAGCGCACCCCGAGTCTATCATCCATCGTCTCATTACCGGGGGCAAGCAATGTTGTGCAGACGCCGCCGGTTGACTAACCTCTCGACTATCCACGCGGAATCTCTCGTCGACTATACCTATTCTCCTGCATTCCTCCACTATCCTATCAGCCAGTCTTGATGCATCCCTACCTTCCTCGCCTTGCTCCCCGGCAAGTATGTCCAGCACGACCTCTTCGGCTAGGGATATTCCTCGTAGCCTTGCCTTTGCCTCTTCAATCACGGGATATCGTCTCACATCATGTACATACCCCTTCTTATGTACGTTTTTGCATTTTCGTACCATCTTATCAGCTGTGTGTCCTTTCCAATAGCATATATCCAGTCCTGCTATCCCCGTCTCTTCGGAGCCCAACCCCTTGACTCGCCTATTACCCTTCTTCACTCGCTCCCTGCCTGTCGTCGTCACCAGTATTCCCCTATGCGTGCCTTCGGCGCCATCATCCCCTTGTCGTACCACAGGCATGGCCGCATATACCTGGCTATCCTCGCTGGCCTGTGGGTTTCGGCCCGCCCCTAGCGAAAACTTGGCCCTTCACCATCAGCATGTGGGCTCGACGGCCTCGTCTCCTTCTGCTCTATCTCTACCGTTTCAAAAGCCTCCCTAATGCTATTCGGGATAGCCTCATGGAGCATTTTACACTTGTCGTTTCTGCAGCCGCCGTACCGAAAATGCTCAAAGCAGTATCCCGCCTTCTTGAGGACCTCTTCCGCCTGACTATACAGATAAATATCGTGCGAATGCTTGCAGTCTGCCGCAGTCATCGGGCAAGTTCCACGCGTATAGGGGTAGCAGACCCCTCTTTTTCCAAACGGCGACTTGGATCCATACCTATTCTTCGGGTCATCGGCTCTCCCCGCCTGCGAAAGTCCGTCCCTGCCTCTTCCCACAGATATCCCTCTTCCGTAGCTATTTCCCCCTGCGGGCGATGAACTCCTCGGTCTATCATCGGCGTACGCGCTTCTTCTATTCACCGGTGCTCTATATGATCCCTGCTGAGCCGGCATCGCAGCGTACCCACTCGTGAATGCCTGTCGACTCACCCGCATTGATGCCTCGTCTATGTTCTTGTCCGCTCTCCACATCTCCAGTCTATCCTTGATTCTCTTTCGCAACCAGGTATGAGTCTTGGCCTCGTCCGGAAGCAGTCTCCATGCCTCAATATCGTGGTTCAGCACCTGAACTCTCTGCACTTTCGAATGCAACATCCATCCCAGCTGTTGCTCGCTCCAGGTATTGCCTTTCAGTCCTATAAGGTTCGTGTGCGCTAGATCCCATCTAGTCATGAACTCCTCCAGTGCCTCCTCTTCGGGCTTCCCCGGGAAACTCATCACCTTCGTGCTACTCAGGCCATCGTACAGCACCTGACTCTCTTTTGCAATCGGGATCTCAACATGCTTTACTATCAGCGTAAGCAATCTCATGGCCGTCATCGGCTTTCCATCCCCCACTTGCTGAGTCTTGTACATCTCCATCTTCACCTTCGCCGACAATGACTCTGACTTTATTGCTCTCTTTAATCCGCTAAAAAGCTGGTTCTCCAACGCAGGATACTTGAGTTCCATGTCTATCATCGCTTCGCTCCTTTCGCGTACCCTCAATACCTGCGTGTATGCATAGTCCCCGTCATACAGATACGCAGCCTTCGCAGTGTGTGCAACATCGCCCAGCCACAGTCCTACTTCCCCGGATGATGGCTCCTTCGCTATCGATATCTCGTTACATTTCTCCATCCCTCTGGTGTCCTTGAACTTGTTATATCCTCCGCCTACCGGATTTCTGAACCTGGCATCGTCCCCTTCACGATCGCGTCCACTCTGCGGCCTTGGAAGTCCTGTCCCTGCATACCCTCCGGCATCGCATCCCCGTCTATCAGTGGAGCACAGCATGCACAAGTCATCATGGTATTCATAGCAATTACCACACACTTCTCTTCCGCAACCTTGGCACGCAATCATCATTTCCGCTTGTCTAACACACACGGGGCACCTTCTAATCCTAGTCTCTTCCCCCAACAAACCTCCATCTCCCTGCCTATCCTTTCTTCCATGCTCTCTTCTATCCCCAAAAGAACTTGGCGCAGGCGTGGCACCGGCACTTGGTCTTGCGGAGCCAGCGTTCGAAGCACCTCCCGCACCCGGCGCTGGCATGGCGTACTCGGAGCTTTGCTTGCCGATCTCACCGATTCTATGCCACATGCTATCCAGCTCTGCTTTAAGGCTATCGTTTCGTTTCACCTGCTCCAGTCTCCGTTCATATTCCCGTACCATTGCCTCCAACTGCTCGTTCTTCTCCTTGAGTTCTATCATTTCTCTACCTCGGAGATCAAGATCCGCTCTCATTTTAGATATCTCATCTCTACTATCCCGAACCATCCGCGCTACCGACTCTGTCACTCCTTTGTTCTCCCCCTTCATGCTTTCTATCTCACTAAGCAGGCTAGCGTTCTCCCTCACGATCCGCTCATTCACAGTGGTCAACCCCTGCAATTGACTAGTGATCTTGGTCACCTGCTGTTCTAATACAATGCATTTATTCTCAATCCTTCGATCTACCACTGGACCTGCCGACTCCGTCCTCGAGGTCTCTATTCCTCGGGCGTTGTCGCTCCTGGCTCTTCCGTCAGCTCCCCCACTCCCACCATGACTATCTCGTCCGCGTGACATAGTCGGTGGCTTTCCTATCTCCGCACTGTTTCCTCGCATCTTGCCTAGCCCTTCGTTCCGTGCGCTCTCATCAATTCGAGCATTGACAAGGATAAATTCGCCCGTGACTCTCTTCTGTTCATCTATCATACGGCTCGACATTGACTCCATTGTCTTTTCCATCTTTCGCACGGTATCCTTCACCCAGGCCTGTTCTCCGTTTCTCTTCTCATCCATCCGATCGGTCCTTGCCGCGACATTCTCGCAAGTCTTGTGAACCTTTGTCATGTTCGCCACAATCTCAGCCACGCTTTTGCGGTTCTTTATCACCTCTCTCGCGACGGTCATTATGTGTTCCTTCTGCGCCAGAACCACTTCACTCAGCTTCTTGGTTTCGCCCCGCACTGCCCCATCTATGCACGTGCCGTGACCCTCGCCAGGTTCTCTGCATCCGCATCCAGGACCTTTTCCTTGGCTGTTGCAATGTGACGACGATGCCGTATCTGTTCCGGCTTTCTGGCTCCCCTTGGACTTCAGCTTCCTTAGTTCCTCGCCCGCTATCTTGATCTGGTCCCACTGTCTATTCAAAACCGTCTCTACTTTATCCAGTCTCTCGTTCTTCCATGTTCCATTCTGGTGTCGCATTTGCATGCTCGAGAAGACTACACCTATGCCACGTCTCACCTCGTTCAATCCTGTCTCTAACGTGGTGATCTTCGTCCCGGTACTCTGTTTGGCTATGTCCGCTGAATGCTCCGCTGTGGACAATCGCTCCTCCACTCCCTTCAATCTAGTCGTAACAGAGGTCTTGAGCACCTTCACGTTTTCAACCTGCCGTCTCATTCTCCGTGCGAGCTGCATTGCTCCCTCGGTCAGTTGCGGAGCCATTGCATCATCCATCCTATCCTCGCTGACGCTCCCGTCCATGATCCGACTCATCTCTTTCAGCTCCTGCGACAGTGTTGTCTTGGTACCTATCTGCTGCGATTCTATCCAACCTTTCCAGTGTTTCACCTCCTCCTCGCATTCCACCAATCTCTTGCTCACGACGTCCGCCTTTTCCGCTGAGCTATTAGCAATTGCACTTGCACATTCGCTTGCCACCTTAAGCTTGGCTACGTCGGTCTGCGTGTCCACAACCACCGTCTGCAAGTCATCTATCCTGCCATCTATCTCTCCCAACGACGACTTGTCCGGATCAGCAGGAGCTCTCATCTTTGCCCGCCTGGGTGGGGATGATGTTGCCCTCATCTCGTCGTTCCTGCCTCGTCCTTCAGGAGGAGTATCGATCCCGAAATGCTCGTACTGCCCACCTATCCCAGGAGATCGTGGAGCCGGGGATCGATTGCCCCATCCTTCGCTACCCTGATCCGGGGTGATCATTCCTGCCTGATGGATCGGTCCCCCAATTTCTGTCGATTTCGACTTCTTCGCTGCGGGGACGCTCTCGGCTATCTGGTTCATCTCCTTAACGGCCTGCTCCGCTCGTTGCTTACGCAGTCCCTCATCCATCTTGCCTATCTTGCTGGTGGTACCAACTCCATTTTCCGATCCACCCGGGCTATCCCTCTTCAATGATGTAGATCGACCACCTGAGTGCCCACTATCCGACCCCATCGACATCTTTCGTGACCTGTCTTTCTCTACCCCTGCGATCTCGGCACCATATATCCCAGCGTTCCACCGTTCCTGCGAATCCGATTGCATCGTTATGGGCGTTGATCCAGGCTCTCCTGGCCCCTGATCTGTGAAGAACTTCACAAAGTCCATGTCAGTGATGACCCCCGTTTCCTCGAGCGTACTCCGGATTCCATGGGATCCCCACTCTATTCCGATCGTCGTAGTCTGACCCATACCCACATCTTTCAACGCTTCAACGTTCCCGCCTGGTGATGCCTCCGAGAGACCTGTAGATGAAAATACAGACAGTGCTCTATCATCGCTCTCACTGACCACGTTCTGCGCTACCGCTGACGATCCCTTAGCTATCAACTCCAGGTCTGTAGGATCGGCACCGACATTCCCAATCATGGTCGCACTATTCGAATACACTCCTGGAACGAGATCATCTCCATTCCCTCTGCCCATCCAATGTCCGCTATCCGCACTTCTCGTTCGATCGCCCTCCGCACCGAGCTCGCCACTAGGCATCATCGCATCTATTCCATCATCATTCCTCCTGATCGTCCTATCATGATCTGACGATGATGACACTGCAAGACTATCCACTCTGTCCTCGATCGCCATTTCTAACCTGGAACCAGTGATTCCCTTGGCACCTCCCGTTGACTCGCAATTCGTCCCGTGAGACACAGGCTCGGAGGGGATGACGAACGGTCCCTCTTCCATCCTTTCATCTATTCCAGCCAGATCCTCGATAGCAAGCGTCGGAGTCCTAGCGTTTCCCGCTTCTATCCCACCTCTTCCGGCCCTATACTCATTTAAATCTGTAGCTCCCATAACTGGATCAAACACTACAGGACGGCTTGCAAGCATGTTGAGCTGCATTACGGCATCCCCTCTATCTGCTATCGACGGGATTGCGAGCAACTCCTGCAATCCTTCGTCTGCGTCCCTCCCCTGAGTGCCCGACGTGTCCGCTATTCCGGCATAGCCCAGTCCTCCCGACCTCCCCACACTATCCATCGCCGCCACGATCTCCAAGTTTCTATCCGTCAGTCCTGGGGGTGGTCCTGACACTAACATATTATTCGCAGCATTCGACCTGATGTCTACAGTAAGCGGTCCTGAGAAACTGAGGCCGAGGCGATCTCTATCAGCACTGCTATCCATCTCCATTCCCGTCCTTCCACTATTCCGTCCGTCGTCGATGAAGTTCACGTTCTCGGCGTCGGCTATGCTTCTCACATGACTATCGGCAGCGGCCACATCCTGATTGACCTCAGTGACCTGGTCCTCGAGAAATCTATTCCCTACTCCCAATACATCACTATCGCTAGACTCGCTGCTCCCAATGCTATCACGTGTGGACATTGCTGCAGTCAACGAACACAAGTGACAAATGCGGAAAACTTCGCTATGCAAGTGGTACCTCTTCGCTATACCAAGAAAACTTCTCGAACAGCTCGTCCAGGCCAAGCGACAAGGCTCTTAACCTGTGCGAAGTGTCCAATCCAATGAAAACTTGCGCAACCCGTTCCAGTAACTAGCTCAGGCCACACGAGAAGAAAGAAGTTGTATATTTACAGTTGTAGGTTGTAATGTTGCACCAGAAGTAACAGTATCCCTGTCAACGGGGAACTCAAGGTAGCTAGCCAATCGTTCCAAGCCACTCCCGACGTTAACTATCGGAAGGATCCCCAGAGTTGCTATCTCCAGGGGGTGGTAACCTATCGCTCTAGATGTATCCACTAGCCGTCCGGCTGCGTGTTGTACACCTATCCCGATATTCACCTGAACAGCCACCTGCACTCAGTATCCTCCGGCCTCCGGCTATGAGTTGTAAAGAGAACAGATAACTATCCCGAGGTTAGGGAAAAGGATCTATTCCTCGTCAACGCCCGACCCTTTTGGCTCCTCTTTCCTCCGGATGCGAGTTGGCCAATCAAGTCCACGACGTACAGGAATACTATCCACGGGGGCGAAAACTGTACAGATTCGGCTGCTACAATACTAGAAGGGCCCTTCTTGAGCAGCTTACAGCTGCGAACGGACACAAAGTCTCGTCCTCTATTCCGGCTTGTCCACGAAGAAGTCGGCTTCTATCCCAGGCCCAAACCCAAAAGTTACATGTACATCTAAACAGCACCCCATGGAATTGACCTGACCTCTTTGTGCTAAACAGTTTCTTTCCTATTGAAGGCTGTTAGTATAAGGGGAACATCCCAACACTAAACCCTGAACCCTCAAGGCCAGGATAAATAGACATTGTATGTGATTCACTCAGAACTTGCAATTTCGATGGGCCACAATAACCCTTCAACGAACCAAGACACCAAAATGAGGTACAAAAAGGAAGCAAACAAACAACTAACAAAAACCAAACCTTCTAAACAGCAAGAGTTCCCAAAAGGCATTGCAAAGACACCTCGGACTTGGAAATCACAAAGAAAAAACCGGCACAACCCCAAAACAAACCCGGCAAAGCAAGGCAAGAGAAAAAAAACGGAAAACAAAAATAAAAAAAAACACTGCAAAACCCGGCAAACAATGAAACATATACAAAAAAAACAAAAACAAACACACACACACACACACACACAGACACACACACACACACACACACACACGCGCCCACACACACACACACCACACACAACACACACAACACACACAACACACAAAACACAAAACACACGACACACGACACACGACACACGACACACGACACACCACACACCACACACCACACACGACACACCACACACCACACACCACACACCACACACCACACACAACACACAACACACAACACACAACACACAACACACAACACACAACACACAACACACAACACACAACACACAACACACACACACACACACACACACACCACACACACACACACACCACACACACACACACCACACACACACACACACACACACCACACCACACACACACCACACACACCACACACACACACACACACACACACACACACACACACACACACACACACACACACACACACACACACACACACACACACACACACACCACACACACACACACACACACCACACACACACACACACACACACACACACACACACACACCACACACCACACCACACACACACACACACCACACACACACACACACCACACACACCACACACACCACACACACCACACACACCACACACACCACACACACCACACACACCACACACACCACACCACACCACACACACCACACACACCACACACACCACACACACCACACACACCACACACACCACACACACCACACACACCACACACACCACACACCCCACACACACCACACACACCACACACACCACACACACCACACACACCACACACACCACACACACCACACACACCACACACACCACACACACCACACACACCACACACACCACACACACACCACACACCACACACCACACACACACACACACACACCCACACACCCACACACCCACACACACACACACAACCAAAACAAAATGATATATAAAAACAATCACAATAACAACAATGATGAATAAACAATAATAATAAGCAGACACCAACCCTGTACAATTTCTCTAAACCCCCCCAAGCCCTAAACCCTAAATCCCAAATGCCGCTCCCACTTGGGAGCACCATCTGCCGCTGAGAGGCGCTAGGGCACCCTTGGCTGCCTCTGCACAGATCAAAGCCTAAACCGCCTAAACCTAAGTTGGGAGGGTTCAGGGTTTAGGGTTTCGAGTTTAGGGTTCAGGGTTTGGAGTTTAGGGTTGAGGGCCTGGGGTCAGGGTTTCGGGTTTGGGGCGGTTGAGACCAGGGATATGGGGGAGTTTTCGTCTATACTTGTATGTATTTTCGCAAAAGGCTTATCCTGTCAACGTATGGGCCCTAAACCCGAAACTCGAACCCCGAACCCTAAACCCTGTATAGAGGAATGATTCCAAATTGAAGCACGCGAGTAAACCCAGGCCAGATTGTGTCTCGTCATCCTTCATAAGTGAGGATCAAAAGGAGTGTGGGACGGCCCAGGATCACGCTCATCTGCTGTCGGACGTCTGTGCCAGCCAAGGCGAGCAACTCAAGCGAGTCAGGATCGTGCTGCAGACTTTGGCGCGAGCTCCTCTGCCACGCCACGTCCCTGTGCTGGTGGGCAGTAGCCTTCCAAAACTGCAATACTCAAAACAACAACAAAAGACACAACATAACAGCAAAAAACCCAACGAAGCTCGACCCATAGTAATGCCAATAGAACGAATAAGAACGCAATACCTGCATGACCCCTAAGGTACGGAACTCCCAAAGTCTTGGGCGTAACCAGAAAACCGCGGCGTAATGTTGCACCCGCAATATTCTAGGGGGACGCTATTATGAAACGTTTTCCGGCTATTCAGGATCTGGACCCTTTGTTTTGGGGGTCCGCTATAATGAAAAGATTTCGGGCCGGGCCTGTTTTTTTGAGGGTGTCAGGAAGGCATAAGCTTCTCGAGAAAGAGAGATACTTGAAGCCTGAAGCCTCGACCTGTCCAGGATCTCCGACAATCTTCTTTTTTCAGGGCGCCTTTTCTTTATAAATTCCTTACTTAAAACTAGATGATTCCATAGGCGAATCATATCCGGAAAGGGGGTACCTTACGGAGGCCTCCGGACACACTTTAATACCTTTGTTTGGGGGCCCGCTATAATGCAAGTCTCCCGGGGCCAGGGGCTCAGTCCTTCGGTTTTCAGGAAGGCATAAGCTTTCTCGAGAAGGAGGGATACTTGAAGCCCTCCTCGACCTGTCCAGGATCTCCGACAATCTTCTTTTTTCAGGGCGCCTTTTCTTTATAAATTCCTTACTTAAAACTAGATGATTCCATAGGCGAATCATATCCGGAAAGGGGGTACCTTACGGAGGCCTCCGGACACACTTTAATACCTTTGTTTGGGGGCCCGCTATAATGCAAGTCTCCCGGGGCCCGGGGCTCAGTCCTTCGGTTTTCAGGAAGGCATAAGCTTTCTCGAGAAGAAGGGATACTTGAAGCCTGAAGCCTCGACCTTTCCAGGGTCGCGGGGTAGCTTAGGGAGGCTCCGGACCCCCCCCCCCCCCCGACTGTTTGGGGTCTTTCTTTATTCAGGCTCGCGACTGTTGAGGGGGGGGGGGGGGGGTAACTTATTAAAGCAGGTCCAACATTAACTAAGCACGCTATCAACAGATGCAAGGCCGAAAGCCCAAACCCCGGCAAGACTTTTGGAGCCACTTATGGTTTAAGGTTTAGGGTTTAGGGGTTCCACCCGCACCCTTTCGGGAAGACGCGGGCTCCATTGCAAAGAGCAGGTTAGGGTTTAGGGCTTAGGGCTTAGGGCTTAGGGCTTAGGGTTTAGGGTTTAGGGTTTAGGTTTAGGGTTTAGCGTTTAGGGTTTAGGGTTTAGGGTTTAGGGTTTAGGGTTGAGGAAGGTTCTGGCTTCGTAGGATTCAGGGTGTTGGAGCGCTTTAGGGGTGTGGCTGGCTATTTAGGTCTATCGGGCATCAGGCCCTAAACCCTAAACCCTAAACCCTAAACCCTAAACCCTAAACCCTAAACCCTAAACCCTAAACCCTAAACCCTAAACCCTAAACCCTAAACCCTAAACCCTACACTGCGCCTGAGGGGTCCAGGAGGCTGCGGAAGCCCATCCTTCCAAAGGCCTCAAGGCTCGTGCGCTCGCGGGTTTAGGGGTTTAGGGGTTTAGGGGTTTGGTTTAGGGGTTTGGTTTAGGGGTTTGGTTTAGGGGTTTGGTTTAGGGGTTTAGGGGTTTGGTTTAGGGGTTTAGGGGTTTAGGAGTTTAGGGGTTTAGGGGTTTAGGGGTTTAGGGGTTTAGGGTTTAAGGGGTTTAGGGGTTTAGGGGTTTAGGGTTTTAGGGTTTAGGGGTTTAGGGGTTTAGGGGTTTAGGGTTTAGGGGTTTAGGGGTTTAGGGGTTTAGGGGTTTAGGGGTTTAGGGGTTTAGGGGTTTAGGGTTAGGGTTCAGGGTTGAGGGCTTAGGGGTTTGGGGTTTAGGGCTTAGGTCTTAGGGGTTTAGGGTTTAGGGTTGGGGTCTAGGTTTAGGGTTGAGGAACTGAAGGCCTAAACCCTAAACCCTAAATTTTGGGTGTTAAGGCATTATTTCGGGTTTAGGGTTGACGAATGGGTCTTCTTGGCTAAGGTTTAGGTTGAGGGTTTAGGGACACACGCTTTTAGGGTTTAAAGGTGTGTGTGGGGCTGAGAGATGGGGGACAGGGGTTGAGGGTTTAGGGATTTAGGGGTTTGGGCTTGAGGATGTAGGGTGGCTTAGTTAGGCCGCAGGGTTGAGGGTTTAGGGGTTTAGGATTTAGGGATTCAGGGTCGACGAAAATCAAGAGGGCTTAGCGTGTGTTGGGATGTAGGGACTGAAGGCTTTTGGGTTTGGGGTGCACAGGGTTGGAGGTTCATGGTACTTGCTAACCAATTATAACTGTACTGTACTTGTAACTGTACTTATAACCACATTAGGCACTCAAGGGGCCTATAGGTGGGTTATAAGTACAGTTATAATCGGTTAAGAAGTGGCCTGAACCCCTCAACCCTCAACCCTAAACCCCTTTGGCTATCATGAACCTCCAAGTAACCCAAGGCCCGTGGCTGGGAATCCGGCTCAACGCCGGATCGCTGCTGCTCTTTGGCAGGGCTGACCTGAGGGACATAAACCCTAAACCCTAAATCCTAAATGCTAAACCCTAACCTTAACCCTAAACCCTAAACCCTAATCCCTAAACCCTAAGCCCGAAGCTCTAAGCCCTAAGCCCTAAGCCCTAAGCCCCTAAGCCCTAAACCCCAAACCCTACACCCTAAACCCTATCGGAGTTCAAACTTAGTTAAAAGCACCGACATCTTGGGGTTTATAAGGGCTCTGAGCCTCCAAGCAGAGGCTACAGGTGCGCCGGGTGTGTGAGATTGGGGGCTTTGGGGGTTTAGGGTGTAGGGTTTAGGGTTTAGAGTTTGGGGTTTGGGGTTTAGGGTTCAGGGTTTAGGGTGTAGGGTGTAGGCTTCAGGGCTTTGGGGTTTAGGGTTTATTCAGGGTTTAGGGCTTGGGGTTGAGCAGAAGGTGGGGCACACACTTGCGAAGACTGTTGCCTGGACATACGCGTAGGTTCATGGGCACTAACTTCAATTCTGTCTACAATTACCAGAAGTCCCCCAAGGAGGTTATAAGTAAACTTATACTTGGGGTTCTCAGTACGCATGAATCATGAACCTCCAAGTACCCCACGAAGGCCTAAATCTTTATATCTTATGGGCTTCGAATCGCCTTGAAGACTCAATCCCTCCCTGCGTCCCTAACTACCGTAGGATGGTTCCATGGCTCCCTAAATAGCGGGCCTCACTTGGGGAAGCCTGATATTATGTACCCCTTCTCCACCCTAGAAAACCCAAGAAGGTAAGGGACCATATTAAGGGACATGTGACTTTTCTTCGAAACGACACTCGCACATGATTTTGGTTTAAGCAAGATCGACTTGGAGGTTCATGGGCACTTGTAGCCCAATCATAAGTCTACTTACAACCTGCTTACGGGACTTCGCGGGCTCGTCAGTGCAGTTATAATTGGGCAACAGTACTCAGAACCCTTTTGCAAGTGCACCTGAACCTCCAAGTGCCCTTTTGAGGGGTCTTCTAAAAAATCCTTTTGGGAGAGATGGACCACGGGATGAGAGATTGCAGGAAAAAATTAGGGGGAAAACATGCCAACAGGCAAACCTGCCTTGAGGTTTAGGGTTTATGGTTTAGGGTGGAGGGGCTTAAACCCTAGAACGCCCCAAGCCCACCAGCACAAGGATTGCCGAGAAGTCGGCACCCGCGCATTAGGGGTTTAGGGTTTGGGGTGTATACTTTATACCCTCCTAAAGAGGTCTCTCAGCCCCTAGTAAGAGCCCGTGAGGGGAAGGGAGCGTCCCCAATTCAGGAATCGAGCGACCAGGCGAACTGAGAAGGTGTCGCGGTGTCGCGATACTAACTCAGAGACTACCAACTCGAATCCGAATTAAAGGTTGGGGTTTAGGGTACAGATGAAGAGATCGAGGGTACCCTCAAGATGGTGGGGTTGATAACTTCGGAAAATCGGGTAGGCGTCATCGTTAAGAAATCCAGGGTACCCTCGCCAAAAATTGAATTAGTGGCCTCTCTTCCAGCGCTGTCACTGTAGCTACACTGTTTAGGGGACGTCTGTGGGGTGGGGCTAACGAGGAGCGCGCTACGTATTGAAACTGAAACCCATAAACCTGAACCTTAAGCCCTGCACCCTAAACTAGACCCTGAATCCTGAGTCCTGAACCCTAAGCAACCCGAACCCTAAACCCTAAACCCTGAACCCGAAACAACCCTGAGCCCTAAGCCCAAAGCCCCGAACAGAAAGCCCACTGCCCTAAACCCTAAACCCTAAACCCTAAACCCTACACCCTAAACCCTAACTCCCCCCCCCTCAAGAGTCATGGGACTCTACCTCGGACCCCGAAGGTTGTACCCTTGGGGTGGTTGTGGGGGGGGCGCTTTTCAAAGATCCTCTAAGGGAACATAAGGGCCGTTTTTAGACGAGATATTCAGGGAAAACTTCAGGGGTACAACCTTAGAGCCCTAAACCCTCAACCCTCAACCCTAAACCCGACAACCTAAACCCTAAACCCTAAACCCTAAACCCTCAGGGGTACGAGTCTGAATCCCCTGAGAGAGACGGGCAAACACCGGGCCCCCCTGCGAAGGGAAAGGCCCCCGGTGCCTCGCTTGGTGAGGGTTTAGGGTTTAGGGTTTAGGGTTTAGGGTTTAGGGTTTAGGGTTTAGGGTTTAGGGTTTAGGGTTTAGGGTTTAGGGTTTAGGGTTTAGGGTTTAGGGTTTGGGTTTTAGGGTTTAGAGTTTCACTGCCTAGGGATGAGGGGCTGAAGTTTGAGGGCTTTGTGCGTAGCGCATGTGGGTGTTTAGGGTTTTGAGGCTTCAGTGCTCGGCTTGCAGGTTGGTTGAGGGCTGAGGGCCCAAAAGGGCTTGGATTGGCAGGGCTGTGACTTGATAGAGAATAGATACTCTATTCTTGGTCTTGTGTCAGCCCTAATCATTGAACACCTACTTTGGCTTGTCAAGAAAGGTGCCCGAAACCCTAAATCCTAAACCCTGAACCCTAAAGACGGCTCATATTGAAAGCTTTCTGTTGCTCCGAAATCCTAAACCCTAAACCCTGCCCTAAACCCTAAACCCTAAACCCTAAACCCTAAACCCTAAACCCTAAACCCTAAACCCAAAGCCCTAAACCCTAAGCCTGGCCTCGCCCCAGCGCTTCGCAAGGTTGCACAGCGACGTCGCGCGCGCCCCCTGAGAGGGGGGGAAGTTAGGGCTCAGGGTTCAGGGTTCAGGGTTTAGGGCTAGGGTTCAGGGTTCAGGGTTCAGGGTTCAGGGTTCAGGGTTCAGGGTTCAGGGTTCAGGGTTCAGGGTTCAGGGTTCAGGGTTTAGGGTTTAGGGTTTAGGGTTTAGGGTTTAGGGTTTAGGGCGTCTCGCCGCGCAGCGTAAATGGCGCCCCTACACACCTAGGGGGTGTGGGGGGGCGGCATGTCACGCGAAGGCATCTGTTGTCAATGTAATCCAACAATTTCATTGGTGCTGGGTTCTTTCTCCCCACCCGCTGTGAGCTTTCACAGGCCACCACCCAAACCATTGCCTTTTAGGGTTTAGGGCTGTCGCCCTCAATTCCCACCACTTTCCCTACAAAGGTGTGGTGAAGGTAGCGGGCGGGGGCTCAGGTAAGGGGGAAGTTGGGCGAGGGGTCAGAGAGTGGGAGGAACAGAGAGGAGGGGGAGGGGGGGAGGGGGGGGGAGAGGGGGGGAGGAGGGGGGGGGGGAGGAGGGGGGGAGGGGGGGGGGGGGGGGGGACCCCCCCCAGGGAAACGTCGACCCAAGGATTCCGGCCCAGGCTTTAGGGTATTCTCATCAAGAGGAGGATCATGGGGTTCCCTTTGTTAAGTATAAGGCACCACTTTAGTGGTCCTAAAGCAAGGCGCAGCCCAAGGGGCTGAATTCGACCACTCTCCAATGGCTCCACCCATTGTCCATCCAGTAAAGGTGTGTCTCGCTGCCGGGTTTAGTTCTGGGTCCAGGCACCCTAGTAAAGGGTGGGTACGGCCTAAGCAGGCCGGGTGGGAATTTAGGGTTTAAGGGTAGGGAGCGTTCCGAAAAGTAGGGGTGTTGGTTTTCTAGGGGGATGCCATCGACTTTTGGAGGGTATGAAAGGGGGACTGTTCTTCGGGACTTTGCACGCCCCGGCTCCGTGAACACCAAATTCAAACCTAGATTCCCTCGCCCTGTAATTCACCCTCATGCCTCTCAACCTTGTGTCACTTGTGAGCAAATGCAGGTGTCTCTAGGAGCTAAATGGTGCATAAAGTAAGCGCCGCTCCTAAACCCTAAGCCGCTGCCTCTGAGTTGCGTAGTCTCAACCTGCAAAGCCCAAGCCCAAAAGAAAGGCCCTGAAAGCATCTGTGGGGGGGGGGGGGGGTTCCCGAAATTATGGTCCTTTTTGGGGCTTCCTATTCTAGCACAGTGCCTTTTTTGATTTATTTGATGAGTCTGTGCACCCTGAACCCTAGACCCCAAAAGGGTCCACCATTTAGAGAAATCCCCATCTGACACCGGGTCACTCTACAACGATAGCTGGCGAGGGCCGAGGGTTCAGGGGTTTAGGGTTTCAGGGCTTAGGATTTAGGGTTCGGGGCTCAGAACTGTAGGGTTTAGGGTTTAGGGTTCAGGGCTCAGAATGGAAGCTGGGCGCCAGGGCGGCCATGCCACGGGGGGCTTTCCCACCTTTGGAGAGGTGTGTCAGCCGAGCCTCGACCAGCAAAGGGTTTAGGGTTTAGGGTGTAGGGTTTAGGGTTTGGGGTTTAGGGTTTGGGGTTTAGGGTTTAGGGTTTGGAGTTTGGGCTTACGGTTTAGGGTTTGGGGTTTAGGGTTGTCACACAAGCTGCAGGCACATCTGGCTTCGATACCTATAGGGCCCAAGACCTTAACCCTAAAGCACAACACACATCCGAACACCCTAAAAAGGACCTAAACCCTGACCCTAAACCCATCTAGACCCTCCAAGCCTTGCAACCCTAAACCGGACTCTACTTTGCTCTGGATTCCCGGGTTTAGGGTTTAGGGCGTTTAGGGTTTAGAGTGTAGGGTCAGGGTTCAGTCCTTCTCAAGCTCATTCCGAAAAAAAGAACTCCGCGAAGGAGGCTCTGCATGTTTGTAAGAGGGCCACAACCTGTCAACTTGCACTTACTATACTATTCTATTCTTTACATATGCTGTAGTAGGCTATAAATATACCTCCTGGACTACAAAATCGAAGGGCTTTGTCTTGCTAAGCCCCTCAGTCCTGAACCCGAACCTTTAGCCCACTCACCCCTATAAACCCTAAACCCTGAACCCTGAACCCTGAACCCTAAACCCTAAACCCTAATCCCTAAACCCTAAACCCTAAACCCTAGACCCTAGACCCTAAACCCTAAACCCTAAACCCTAAACCCTAAACCCTAGACCCTAAACCCTAAACCCTAAACCCTAAACCCGAAGACGAGACCCTCCAAGCACCCCGCCGGACTGGGAGGGCGAGGCCCATGTCGCCGGGACCTCGAGGTGGGGCACGGAGGGGGGGGGGGGGGGGGGGGGGATTGGAGTTCAGGGTTTAGGGTTTAGGGTTTAGGTTTAGTTTTTAGGGTAGGGTTTAGGGTTTAGGGTTTAGGGTTTAGGGTTTAGGGTTCACCAAAGCGAAGGTGCCGCGGCCAAGTCCCAGGTCGTCCGGAGACTGCGGGTTCAGAAGTTCTCGCGCTTCCTTGTCGCTCTGGGGGTCCGTCCCAACGTACGCCTTGAGGGGAAGCCCATGGGTTAGCAGAACCGGACCGGTCTGTCCAAAAGGCTCCCCGAGGCACAGCTCGCGCACCCGGCAGGTGGTGTATCGCGAACCTCTTGAGCACGTGCAGGCTGTCTTGCGAGGGTCAGGATGGTGTGGGACTTGTACATAGAAGTACGTACTGTGGCGCTGGCAGCTCCACGGGTTTCGGTTGACAACAGGGTTTAGGGTTTAGGGTTTAGGGTTCAGCGTTTAGGGTTTAGGGTTTAGGGCGGGAGTACGCATTGGAGGTACACATTGGTCGCCGTTTGGGAGTTTGAGGGCTTAGGGGTTTAGGGTTGCTGGTTCTTGGTAGGGGATTCGGGATTTCCCTTCCCTGTAGAGTCACGCACCTACTATTTGGAACCCCCCATAAATAGAAATCCCCATAATGCCCTTATACGGAGGATTATTCTTTCATGTTTTGGGGGGTTCTTGAGCAATGAGACACAATCGAAGGTTGACATGGGGGTTTCCTAAAGTAGGGGCACCTTTTTGAGGATGCCTTAATGAGGATTCGAATACCTTGGGGGTATAGTACCCTGATTTTGGGGGGGGGGGGGAGTCTTAAGCAATTAGTCGCAACAATAGAAACAAGGATTCTACATTTTTTGTTTGTGTTTTTTTTGTGGGGGCGGGGTGGGTGGGTGGGGGGTACCTCATTTTCGTAAACCCCCATGGCTATGGGCCTGAATGCTCTTCATGGATCATGGCTTGGTACGAGGAGGCCTTTCTCAAGGGTACTTGGGGCTTCCCTGCTCCTACTTCTGGGGAGTGCGCACGTCTATGCCCGCCCTAAACCCTAAACCCTAACCCTAAACCCTAAACCCTAAACCCTAAACCCTAAACCCTAAACCCTAAACCCTAAACCCTAAACCCTAAACCCTAAACCCTAAACCCTAGCCGGCTGCATCTTCCGGCCTTCTCTTTTTGAGGCTCTTGATTGATTTAGGGTTCATGGTTTAAGGCTTAGGGTTTAAGTAGGGTGTAGATTAGACGAGCAGTATAGGGTTTAGGGTTTAGAGTTTAGGGTCTAGGGTTTAGGAATGTTCCCCTTGTACTAGCAGTCCTTAAGAGGCACTATACTAGGGGTACTACAATCCCTAGTAAGGACTGTTAGTATAAGGGGGAACATCCTTAGAGGGCTTATGGGGTGAGTATAGGGTCCTTAAGGGAGGGGGGTTCATGGCGAATTAGGTACCTAGGGAAGCTTAGGGAAGGTTTAGGGAGCCTCACCCTAAACCCTAAACCCTAAACCCCAAACCCTAAACCCTAAACTCTTAACCTTCCTCAAGATCTCTATAAGGTAAATTGGGTTTTGTGGGCATTTCCAGGGTTTTGGGCAGCCCCAAAGGCTCTCCCTCCGCGGTCTAAGGGATCCCCCCCCGAAGAAAATCTGATCCCCTGAAGTCTGAAGCCCTGAAATCCCAAAAGCCCGAGAACCCTGAAGCCCTCAAACCCTAAACCCTAAAGCCTAGACCCTAAACCCTAAACCCTAAACCCTAAACCCTAAACCCTCAACCCTCCCTAAAACCTCTTAACAACCTTTGCGGGCTCCCGGGCGGGGGGTGGCAGGGAAGACCTGCGGCGGCCATGGAGGACTTGTTCACCGAGGGGGAGTAGACCTGGCAGGGGGGGCTTTGTAGGGTTCAGGGTTTAGGGTTTAGGGTTTAGGGTTTAGGGTACCTAAGGTGCTTGGGGTTTGCGTTTTGTAGGGCTTTATCGGGCTTAAGTTTCAGAGGGAGTTGGGGTTTAGGGTTAAGGGTCTGGGGCTTGCTGTATGGGGTGTACTTCCATACGGTGTGGGGCTTAGGATTCCTTGAGATTCCTTGGAAATTTGGGAGTTTTGGGTCCGGAGACTTAGGGGATTCAGGGCTCGAGGGCGGGATCAATTTGGAGTACTTGGGGCTTTCCGTGCCCTAGGAAAAACGAAACCCTTAACCTTAAACCCAAAGCCCTAAACCCCTCAAAGCAAGCCCCAAACTCTAAACTCCTGAACCCTACCCCTAAGCCCTAAACCCTAAACCCTAAACGCCAAACCCTGCGCAAGCCCTCAAAACCTAAGCCTTGCACTCCTCAACCGGACAAGGGTCTACACGATGTCTTTGCCCCTCCCTCCTCCCCCCCCCCCCCCCCCCCGCGCAGGCCTTGCCATGTTGGAAGTCAGAGCTCCTTCCAAGTTCCAAGTAGGGTTTAGGGATGTTTAGGGTTTTTAGGGTTTAGGGTTTAGGGTTTTAGGGTTTAGGGTTTAGGGTACTCAAAAACCCCCAATTTATCAGTCTACTTATAGCCTACTTAGGGGACTTCGGGAGCTTGTAGAAGTACAGTTACACTTGGGGCTAATTTTTTAATGGCTCTCACTGCCCATGAACCTCCAGTAGGGTAGCTAATGGTCCCTGAGTATGGGCCTTAGTTGGTGGAACCCTTGTTTAGAACCTAAACCCTAAACCCTAAACCCTAAAAGACGTTTAGGGCTGAGGGTAAAGTTCAACGGTGCTATATGGGCCCTTAATTGGGGAACCCTTCCCCGTTTATGCCCCTATGTCCATCCTTCTGAACCCTAAACCACCCTAAACCCTAAACCCTAAACCCTTTAACGAAGGTAAGGGACCACAGCAAGGGACCATGGAAATTCCCTTGGGCTGAGGCCTCGCTGCTCCCTAGTAGGGCGTGGACTGGGGTTTAGAGTTTCGGGTTTGGTTGGGGGTTTGGGAGCACGGTTTAGGGCTTAGGGTTTAGAGTGTAGGGTATGTGGCGCAGGAGCTTTTGGTCTGAGGGGGGGGGGGGGAGGGGGGGAACCTCGGGCTTCGGGCTTCGGGCTTAGGGGGTTTTATGATCAAGGTCGGGAGTCATCTCTGCCCGTCGGAAGTCCTGGTGATGATGCTGTCTCTTCCGGTGCCTGTTGGCACGTGGTCCCAAACCCTAAACCCTAAAACCTAAAACCAACGCAGTGGACTTCTCTGGTAAGGTATCTTACAGCAGGCTTCCCTGGGAGGGACATCAGGGTACCGAGGCTTCTGACCCAAGTGGTGCAAAGGGTGTGTGATACAGTACATTCGCGAAACTACCTGGTAGCTCTCAGCCCTGGGGGGTGGGGTGTTGGAGGAGGGGGAGTACCAAGGCGGAGAGAAGCCCTCATGTTTCTGCCAGGTAGTGAGCTGCAGGCGAAGCAGCGGCGACAGCTGACTTTGTGCATCCATAAACACCTACTAGTTCGTCGCAGTGAATTCATGAAGGAACTCGGTACCTGAAACCATCCCTATATGACCCTTTACAGGTGTAGATAGGGTACCCCCTCATGAGCTGCCTACTATCAGAGCTAGCATGACAAGGGATGTACAAGTATGCAAGCTACCGTGCAACATGGATCTAGACGCTGTGGCCCAGACAACGCACTGCTCAAACATCTTAGGCTCCAGGCTTGTTCCGCCAAGAATGCCGATGACCAGTTAACGTTTGCTCTCAACTTAAGATTTAGGGTTTCGGCTTTAGGGCGTTTAGGGCTTACCCACCTAAGGCCGGTCCAATCTCCCTCTTCCCCTCTCCCCCCTTTCACCCTAAACCCTAAACCCAAACTCCAAACCCTAAACCCTAAACCCTGTTCCCTACACCCTAAAACCCAAAACTAAACCCTAAACTCTAAACCCTAAACCCCAAACCCTAACCACCCCCCCCCCCCCTCCCTCCCCGGGCAGGCCGCTGGGTACGTAGATGTTGTTGATGCCACGAAGGCCTGGGATCGTCCAGTGCGGGGTTTTAGGTTTAGGTTTAGCTAGACTCATTGAGGAGAAGCTGTGGTTGGGGTTCTGGGTTGAGGCTTCCGGGTTTAGGGTTTGGGGCTTGGGGTTAAGGATAAGGGTTTAGGGTTGATAAAGGCGCAGAGGACTTTCACTGGGAGCCAGGCACTCTGCAAGTCTCGGGCGTTATGTTACCAGGCTTTAGCATTGTTTTCGCTCCTGTTCTATAGCTCCACGTAGAACAGGGTCCTTCAGGAAGGGGGGTTCAAGGGGGGTACTTAACCCAAGGCTCATATGAACCCCCCTCTTAATATAGCCTTAGATCCACACCAAACAAAAATCATGTTTGGAATTCCGGTGGACCTTAAAACATATTCCTAATTATAAGGAAACGAGAGCTTTGTTTCCGTAAGCGTCTGTGCTGTGTCTTGTGGGGAGAGGATAAGGGATAAGGGCCGCGGGGTTCGGGGATTCCGCCCGACGCAGAACCCGAAACTCCTAAACCCTCAACCCTAAACCCGAAACCCTAAGCCCTAAACCCTAAGCCCTAAAACCTAAACCCTAAATCCAAACTCTGAGCCCTAAGCCGTAAACCCCAAACCCTAAGCCCCAAAACTCTAAATCCCGGACCGTGAACCAGCCTGGCAGTTCTGAGGCTTGAGAAGACAAGAGCTAAGGAGATTTAGGGTTTAGGGTTTAGGGTTTAGGGTTTACGGTTTAGGGCTTAGGGTTTAGGATTTAGGGGTGGAGTTACGGGCAGATACCTTAAGGGTTTAGGGTCTACGATAGGCCTGCGCTGATGGATTTAGGGCTTCGGATGTAGAATCTGTGGCTTGGGGTCGAAGGTGTATGTAAGTTACCATGAACGCTTCTTAAACAGAGCTTGGGGCGACATGGTGGAAAATGCGGAGGGGTCGCAGGGTTTGGAGTTCTCTTAGGGCGTTAGGATGTCTAAACTTTATAGGGTGTAGGGCCTAGGGTTGTAGCTGGGACTGGCTTCTTCTTGGGGTTCAGGGTTCTTGGGGTTCGGAGGCGTCTTGGTTCGCACCTGCGCGAAGGGCTTAGGATCCTCGCTCGCTGCTCTTGGCAACTCTGATGGTTTTGTTCGGAATGGGAACCCCGACAGGGTTTAGGGTGTGAGAGGTTCCCACAACCCTAAACCCTAAACCCTAAACCCTGCTGCCTCAGGCTCAGACCATACATTGGAGATGATGTCCCAAAGGCGTGAGAAGCGAAACGGGCCACCGAACAAATAGAGCGCTTGGGTGGATGCGGATCAGTGTTTAGGGTTTACAGGGTTTAGGGATTAGGGTTTAGGGTTAGATTAGTCCGGGTTAAGGGTTGCTAAACCCTAAACCCTAAACCCTAAACCCTGAACCCTAAACCCTAAACCCTAAACCTTAACCCTAAACCATTTGGGCCGCAAACCCGATGTATGCGATGTACGCTACGGCCAGGGCCGCCTGTGGCCTTGCACTGGAGCCAGCAATCACAGTCTAGGCTGCACAAGGCTTAGGGTTTAGGGTTTAGGGTTTGGGGTTTGGGGTTTAGGGTTTGGGGTTTGGGGTTTAGGGTTTAGGGTTTAGGGTTTGGGGTTTGGGGTTTCGGGTTTAGGGTTTAGGGTTTAGGGTTTGGGGTTTGGGGTTTGGGGTTTAGGGCTAACGGCCTTTGTTTGGATTTCGTAGGCATCGAGAGGAGGCCGATTTCATGGGGTAGAGGACAGCCGGCTGTGTGAACCCAAAACCACCTAAACCCTACATTGTGAGGAGGACTCGGGGGGGGGGGGGGGGGGAGGCGGGTCTTTTTAGGAAACCAGATGAGCTTTGAAGATTGAGGGCGGGGTTTAGGGTTTCGGGCTTAGGAAAGTTTAGGGATGCAATAATCCTGCAACTGAAGGTCGCCAGGTCTAAACCTCGACTATTGGCCAAGTAAGCCACAGTCCCCTAAACAAAACAAAGGACCTTGCCCGAAATCCGACGTTCCCTTGTTCTTCATGTTCTGCAGTGCGGTTTAGGGTTTAGGGATTAGGGCTTAGGGCATAGGGCTTAGGGGTTAGGGTTTAGGGTTTAGGGTTTAGGGTTTAGGGTTTAGGGTTTAGGGTTTAGGGTTGAGAGCCTGCCTCGACCTCCAAGTATGTTGTAACAACCATAAAGTTCGGTACCCTCGAAAAAGGAAACTACAATCGGAGGTTGAGGTAGAATTTATGTTCACGAGCTTCTGGGGGGGGGGGGTCAGTAGCCCAGGAGGCCGTCAAAGGGCCCCGCATATCAAGCCTTTGGATCTTAAGCCCTATAGACCCTGAACCCAAAACCCGGAACCCTTACCCTATAGAATCGCTTGGCTATGAATACATGCTTGGGATTTCGGTAGTATGGCTTGGGGCTGGTTTAGACTTTAGGGCTTAGAGTCTAGGGTTCCTAAATATATATAAGCCCGCCAATGAGTTCAAGGCTTCGCCAGCCACTTTCCAATGGTCGAACTCCTCGGGGGTCACATAGCGAGTGACCTGCCCGCAGCGAGGACGAATTGTCCAGGAAGCGGAACGGCTTACGCCGGCTGACTTTTGAGGCCGCCACCCCCCCCCCCCCCCATCCTGGGTCCTAGACTTTAGGGAGTTTGAGTTTATAGGAGTTTTACGGCTAGTTAGGGTTTAGGGTTGGGCGTTTAGGGGTTAGGGGTTTAGGGGTAGGGTAGCCCAAGAAATATGTGTGAAGCCCTAAGCCCTTAGTTCTGAACCGCCGCCCCCGCAAGAACACGCAGCAGCCGAAAGAACAATGAAGTCTACAGTGTTGAACAACAGAAACAACCATAAGGATGATGAGTAGAAATAACCTCTAAGACGAAATGATCCGGAAACACTCCTCAGCCAGCTACCGAGATTCGGTTCTTCGGGTCTTCAGGTGCTTGGGGCTTCAAGAATTGAAGTGCTTAGGGTTCAGGGTTTAGGGTTTTAGGCTTCAGGGTTTTGGGTTAGTTGTTGGGCGAAAGGGCCACGTAGTTCTAGGGCATATAGACTTCATGTGGGCTTGTGGGGCAATGCAGGGCCTTTATCGGTTATAACGTTCTAGACTTTAGAGCTTCGGGGCAGTTCGACTCCCCCCTTTCGTGGGACTCGAGTTGACAGTGCCAGCCTTCATGTGCCTCTTGGTGGGCTGAAGATACCTCGAAGTGGAGAGTTTGTGGGTCGTCAGGGCCGAGAGGCACGGTGTGGTTTCAGTGTTTAGGGATGCTTAGGGTTTGAGGTTTAAGTAGGGGTGAGGGGTATTAGGGTAACCCTAAACCCTAATTATTCAACCCTAAACTCCCTAAACGCTGGCCTAAGCCTCACCGGGACAACAAGGACAGCGCCTAGTAGCAGAGGGCTTCGGGCTTATCAGAAGTTGTAGGGGCTTTGGGGGATTTAGAGGGGCCTAAACAACCCTAAGCCCCAAACCCTAAACCCGCCTTTCTGAAGCAGGCATGGATCACATGAAGCCAATCAGACCGCTAAATCCTAGGCTGGCGTAAGCCCAAAACCGTGGGGTTGGGCGTCGTAGCGCCTGGAATTCAGGGGCCTTTCGGACGCCTTGGAATACAAAGTGCCCCCTGCCTAAACCCTAAACCCTAAACCCTGCACCCTAACCTTTCTTTTTTTCATGTTGGGGTAGTTCTAGAGGGAACGTAGGACACCACCCCAAAACCGTGGGACACCAGGAGCTGTAAACACCTTTGCCCTGGCAAACCCTAAAACTCCAAAAACCTTGTGATGTTCCTCCTTATACTAGCAGTCCTCAAAAGAGATTGTACCCCCTTTCTTTAAGGACTGTTAGTATAAGGGTACAAACAACCCTTCAAACCATAAACAACCAAAAAACACCGAAAACAACCCTGAAATCAACCTAAAAACCGGGGAAAAAACCGGAAACAACCCAAAAAAAACAACCCTTAACATCCCTTGAAAAACAACACATCGAACAAAAAAAGATTTGTCAACAAGACCTTACCAAAACCTCAACAAAAGCATCCTAAACACCCGGGGCCCCTCAACCAGGGCTCCGACTGTCCGAAGGTCACCATCTCCACGCCAGCATCGCGAAGGTCTTCGAGGGTCTGCAGAGCTGCGGTTTAGGGTTTAGGGTTTAGGGTTTAGGGTTTAGGGTTTAGGGTTTAGGGTTTAGGGTTCAGGGTTGATAGTTTGGGGTTTAGGGTTTCGGGTGTAGGGTTTATAGGGTTTAGGGCTTATAGGGTATAGGGTTTAGGGCCCCTCGTCCACACCCCCCATTGACCGGGCTCAGAGATTAAGGTTCAAAGAGTTGAGAGTTTAGGGTTTGCAGCCTAAACCTTGGGACGTTCCCCCCTTCCCTAACAGCCCTTAACATGATAGTACCCCTATGAGAATCCCTATTTAGGAATATCCCAACCTAAACCCCACACAACCTCCGTCCCCCTTGTGAATGCCTAGAACTTGTTGCTGATCCTGCAGCCCGCCCATCCCAAGCCGCCCAACCATGAGGGGTTTAGGGTTTAGGGTTTAGGGTTTAGGGTTTAGGGTTTAGGGTTTAGGGTTTAGGAGTTAGGGTTCAGGGTTTAGGGTTTGGGGATTGGAAGACTTTCATTATCTAGGGTTCCACAATCAAAAGCAAATGCCCCTGAAAAGAAATAAGGAAAACATGATTCCAAGTGGCCTGCCGGACCCCCAAACCCTGAACCCTGAACCCTAAACCTTAAACCTTAAACCCTAACTCTAAACCCTAAACCCTGAACCCTAAACCCTCAACCCTAAACCCTAAACCCGAAACCGCTGAACCTCGTGGTACCCACGAGCATTGGCCTGCTGGATCTCGTCATCTGTCTCGCCAAGGCCCAGCATGATCGAGGACTTGGTAACGATGTCTGGCCTTGCCTGAGTTGGGGGTTTGTAGGGGTTTCGGAGTTAGGGCTTTAGGGCTTTGGGCTTTGGTTGCTCATAGAGGAGCTATGTTAAAAAGAATGTCGGGCTTAGGGCTCTAAAGTCTCGAAGGTTTGGGAAACCCTAAATCCCGAAACTCCCCAACCTGCAACTGGCCAATCCGGGGAGCCATCATTTAGGGTTTAGGGTTTAGGGCTTAAGAGACATCTGGGATCCGTGCGCACACTTTTGAGCTCTTAAGGGACCGGACTTTCCCACTTTTCTCTACAAAATATTTTTTTGGTGAGGGGGGGGGGGGGGCCTGAAGTTGGGAGACCACTTGTGTACCCCACACAACGAGCGTTCAGGGTCTAGGGTTTGGGGTTTGGGGGTTTGTGGGGTGTGGGGTTTGGGGTTTCGGGTCCAGGATGTAACCCAAGGGACGGTCAGGGGCTAAGCGTATCGGAAAAGGACTGAAGCCCTAAAACCCTTAATCCCCCCCCACCCTATCCAGGGTTTAGGTGCTCCCCTGGACCCTCCGCCACAAAGATGACATACATCCCAAACCCTACACCCTAAACTCTGAAGTCTAAACCCTATATCCCCAACCCCTTCTCCACAAAAAGCCGGGCCTTCTTGGCATGCTTGAGCCCTAAACCCCAAACCCCAAACCCCTAAACCCCAAACCCCAAACCCCTAAACCGGCCTCCTTGGCGTGCTTGAGCACGGCCATGGTCTGGGCGTAGCCGGCTCTCCGGTCCCGCACCGTGGACTGCAATCGCTCGACCTGGGGATCAGGGCGGACGGTTGAGCAGGGTTCAGGGGCGGTTGAGGGTTTAGGGTTTAGGGTTTAGTGTTTAGGTTTTAGAGTTTAGGGTTCAGGGTTTAGGGACCTGAACCCTAAGCCCTAAACTAGGTAGGGGTTAGAAGGAAGGGGGGGGAGGATCGCAGGTTCGAGGATACTTTGCGGTTCTGAATCTGAGTTTTTGTCCGGCTTCAGTTCAGAAGGCTCTTGAGGGCTTAGGGTTTAAGGGTTTAGGGGTTTAGGGGTTTAGGGTTTAGGGTTTAGAGTTTAGGGTTTAGGGGTTTAGGGGTTTAGGGGTTTAGGGGTTTAGGGGTTTAGGGGTTTAGGGGTTTAGGGGTTTAGGGGTTTAGGGGTTTAAGGGGTTTAAGGGGTAGGGGGTTAGGGGTTTAGGGGTTTAGGGGTTTAGGGGTTTGGGGTTTAGGTAGGGGTTTAGGGGTTTTGGGGTGTAGGGTTAGGGGTTTAGGGGTTTAGTTTTAGGGGTTTAGGGGTTTAGGGGTTTAGGGGTTAGGGGTTTAGTTTAGGGCTCGCCCCCCTCGGCTCTGAAGGCTTGGAGCAAAGGGCTAACGGTTGTTTGGAGGCTGGAGTCAGCTGGGGGGGGGGGGGTTCCCTCACCACTATTCGCGAAAGAACCCCCCCCCCCCCCCCCCCCCCCCCGAAAAAAAAAACACACACACACACACACACGCACAAATATTCCTTCTAAGGGCAACATAGGGATTACAAATTTAATCGGTTTTGTGGGTTCTTAAGCAAGTAGTAGCTCAGTAGCTAGTAAGCCCCAAACCTCACTGTGCTGGCTTCACAAGGCAACGCGAATCCAAAGGTTTGGGGTTTAGGGCACTTTGGGGGTTTAGGGCTTGGGGTTTGGGGTTTGGGGTTTGGGGTTTAGGCTTTGGCGGGATTAGGGGGATTCTGGAGAACCATGTTTGTAGAATCCTTATAATACGCGCAGAACCCTTCAACCCTGGAAGCACCACAAGAACCTCCTCCTAAACCCCAAACCCCAAACCCTAAACCCGAAACCCCAAACCCGAAACCCTAGACCCTGAACGTGAGCTTCTTGACTTGGGGTCTGGTAATTTAGCATTCGGGGCAGCTGGGGCAGCTGAATGCATCGGTGGTATTTTGTGGAGGGCTAAGACAGAAAACGAGGCGTGAAAACCCTAAACCCTAAACCCTAAACCCTAAACCCTAAACCCTAAACCCTAAACCCTAAACCCTAAACCCTAAACCCTAAACCCTAAACCCTAAACCCTAAACCCAAACCCTAAACCCTAAGCTCTAAACCCTAAACCCTAAACCGTCCTTCCTGGGTCTCTGGCTGTTTCCACATTGTGCGCAAAGACGTCCATGCCACTGGCGAGAACCTGCATATAGTGGAGGGTTTGACGTGCTTAGGGATCCGTTCTACTCGTGTTTTCCCCTTTCACACCCCACATGTTGCAAACATGTTGCAAGCATGTTTTTTGCCCAAGCTTCCAAATCTGAATAGATAGGCCCCCCACAGCGTCAACCCTAAACTCTAGTCTGCGAGCTTCTCCACCACAGGTGATTACATAGCTTGGGTTGAATATGGGGTCAAAAAGCTGAAACTTCCATGGGTGCTGAAAGGCTGTACAGGGAGATGACCACAGTAAAAGCCCGGAAAGCCCCAAAAGCCCTAAAAACTCGAAAAAGCGCAAACCCAAAACACCAAAAACATACACACTAAAACCCTAAAAACCGTGAGAAAAAAACCTAAACGCCCTGACAGACCTAAAAGCACTAAAACAACCCTAAGCAACGCTAAAAGCCACCCTAAAAACAGAAAAAAAAAAACAAAAAAAACCTTGAAACCCGACAAAAACGCGCCTAAAAGACCCTAAAGCCCTAAACGCGCTAAAAGCCCAAAAACCGAACAACAACGAAAAAGACCCAAAAGCACCCTAGCAACCTTAAACCACCCTGAATAAAATCTACAACTCCAAACAACAAACACTACAAGCACCAAAACACCCAAACAACAAAAAGACCTTAAACAGCCCTAAGCCCCGAAGTCAGGGCCTGCTCCACGAGCTCCATGCGCCCCTGGAAGTCGCCGATCCTTGAGCTTTTCATGTGCTGAAAGAGGCCCTAAAGAGCCCGACTGTCACTTGGGTTTAGGGTTTAGGGTTTTAGGGTTTAGGGTTTAGGGAACCCTAAACCCTCCCCAAAACATAATGGAGGGTTTATGGTGTTTAGGGTTTAGGGTAGCTCAGTAGCTCTAAACCCAAGCTTGAACCCTAAAGTCTAAACCCAACCTTAAACCCTGAACCCTGAACCCCGAACCCTAAACCCTAAACCCTAAACCCTAAACCCAACCTGCAACTCTGAACCCCAAACCCTAAGCCTTAAACCCTGGCCCCTAAACCCTAAACCCAGAACCATGCACAGCAATACGATGGGGGTTTCCGAAATTAGCGGTACCTTCTTGGGTCCTGAATATAAGGGACTCCTACTATTTGGGGGTCTATAGTATATATATATATATATATGGGGTCCCTCATGTTCGTATACCCCCCCATATGAGCCGAGTGACAACGTTTCGACTCGCAGGTCCGGCTGCCTCAAACTCGGGGTTTTGAGGGTTTAGGGTTTAGGGTTTAGGGTCAGTGGGTTCAAGCCGCTCAGAGTCTTTGGCTCGACGGTAGTGACCCCCAATAAGTTTAGAGTATATAGGGGTCTCGGATATTAGGGGTACCCTGTTTGGGTTTCCCTTCAAGGGGGGATTCTATTCTAATTGGGGTGTACTGACAAGGGGGTACCCCTCTTTGGGGACATACCCATGTGGGGGATGGTAATCCCTAAACCCCCAAGCCACAGGCCTGATCTTCAGCTCCCCCAAACCCTAAAAGCCAAAATCCCTAAACCCCAAACACCCCGAAACCCTATAATCCCAAAAAACTCCCCTGAATCCCAAAACCTCTAAAACCCTCAAACTAAAACCCTAAAACCCCAAAACCCCAAAACCCCAAAACCCCAAAACCCCAAAACCCCAAACCCCAAACCCTAAACCCGGGGATGGTAATCCCTAAGCCCCCAAGCCACAGGCCTGATCTTCCGCTCCCCCAAACCCTAAAGCCCTAAATCCCTAAACCCCAAAAACCCCGAAACCCTAAACCCTAAATGGGATTTTTTAACGTGAAAACACCCCTAAATGCGGCCTGATCTTCAGCTCCCGCACGGTCTTGGCCACGTGGGCCGCGCCCTGGTCGGGAAGATCGTCGCGGTCGACCTCGGGGAGCTTTTGTGCTTTTTTGCATTGTTTTTTTCGAAGGGCTTAGGGTTTATGGGGTTTGGGGCTTTGGATTTTTACCTTTTTTCTGAGGGCTTGGGGTTTATAGGGTTTAGGGTTTGAGTCTTTTTACATTGTTTTCTGAGGGCTTAGGGTTTAGAGGGTTTAGGGTTTGGGGGCAGTTTTGGGTTTAGGTTTTGGGGGTCCTTGAGTTTGAGGGCTTGAGATTTTTGAGAGTTTCAGAGTCCTTGAGTTTGAGAGTTTGGGGTTCAGGGGTTGAGGGGCGAAGAGGTTGTGAAGTTGAGGCGTTTGAGTGGTTGAGGGTTGAAGGCTTGGGACTTGTAAGACTTGTGATCCTCACCCCCAGAAACCTAAACTCCCTAAACTCCCTAACCTCTCTAACTTCCCTAAACCCTAAACCCTAAACCCCAAACCCGAAACCCTAAACCCTAACCCCAAGAGGGCCAATGCCATCCCAGGAGCCATGGTAAGCACAATATAGTCGACCTTCCATCGCGTCACAGCCTCTGCGACCTTCGAAGCAGTGTAGCGTTGAGGAGCCAGGGTTTAGGGTTTAGGGTTTAGGGTTTAGGGTTTAGGGTTGAGGGTTTACGGTTTAGGGTAACCCTTTTTGAGGGTCCCTGTCAGGGGGCTTCTATTCGATTTTGGGGTAGAAGAGGGTACCCCTCGTTTGGGAAAAAGAGCCCTTCTACGGCTTCTACCCAAGACTGAAGAACGTTAAGATTTGGGGGCTTAGGGTTTAGGGTTTAGGGTTTAGGGTTTAGGGTGGGGGGGGGGGGTCCCCTCTTTGGGGGTTCCTAGAATAAGGATTATATTCGGGGTACCCCTACTTTGAGAAATCTTCCGTGTTGAGGCCTGGGTCCACGGGGGCCACAAAAACTTCTCAAGCAGCCATCTTGGATCTTGGTCCTTGGATCCCAACTAGTTTTGCGTTCAGGGTTTAGGGTTTTGAGCACAAGGGTTTAGGGTTTAGGGTTTCGGGATTAGGGGTTAGTCCAACTGCATGGGATTGCGTGGTCACCTATGTCTCGTTGAGTTCCAGTCGCAATGACTGTCGTGAAACTTCGTCAGCGCCACCTCCACAGTCATCATCTCAGCCATAGAGTAGGAACACTTGACTGACAGGAAAATATTGGGTTCTGGAGGAACATGTCGAAGCCTGCCACACGAGGTTCCTCTGGTTGTACACCATCAAAAAAAGTCAACAAACATATTCTTCCTTATAAGGGCAACCTAAGGATTACTATGTGGTGTTTGTTTTTTTTATTATTGTTTTTGTTTTTTTTTGGGGGGGGAGGATCTTCAGCAAACAATCGATGGGCACCATGCAGGTCGTGGAGTGCGGGCCCTAAACCCTAAACGCCAAATGGTAGCTGGAGGAGCTTACAAGGTTTTGAAAACCCTAAACCCTTAACCTTATACCCTAAAACCTAAACCCTCAACCTTATACCATAAACCCTAAACCCTAAACCTTATACCCTAAACCTTATACCCTAAACCCTAAACCTTATACCCTAACATTAGGGTGTTGTTCAACAGCGATGCCTTCTCGGGCTCGTCCACGTCCGGGGGCGGCGGAGAGCGAGACGTGGCCTTGTGGTCCGGTAGCTGTTTGAGCAGCTCTCCGTAAACCCTAAACCCCAAACCCCAAACCCCAAACCCCAAACCCTAAACCCTAACCCTAAACCCTAAATCCTAAACCCTCAAAAAGGTAGGGTTTAGGGCTTTGGTGCCATGGTCTCCGTAATCCTAGGAGCTGTGCAGCTTCGCAATGAAACAAAGACGGAGATAGATGCCCCATGATGGAGGACTGTAGTACTTCGCCGGTGTTCACAAGCAGGGTCGAGGGTCTAGGGCTTGTAGGCCAGCATGTGCGGCAGCCTAGGATTCCCTAAACCCGAAACCCGAAACCCGGAACCCCAAACCCTAAACCCCTCCCCTGGTCGTTGAAAGAAGAGGACAGCGCGTTTTTTCGCGACCCATGACGGCTTGTGGCTCAGGCGTACAAGAAACACTGCGCCCACAAGCCACCCAATAGGCCAGCTGGGCGTTTTTAGTTGATAGGGTTTAGGGTCTAGGGGTTTAGGGTTTAGGGGTTTAGGGGTTTAGGGTTTTAGGGTTTAGGGTTTAGGGGTTTAGGGTTTTAGGGTAACCAGGTTCTGGAAACCCAAACCGGGCTTTGTACGGCCAAGACAAAGCCGACGGTTTTTTATGGGTTCCCGACGGTTTTTTTTATGGGTTTTCCGACGGGTATTTACGGGTTCTATACGTCACATTTTGAAAGAACCCGGTTCTGTTAGTCAGAACCAGGTTTTTGACAAAATCTTCCGGAAAACCCGGTTTGGGGTTCCTGACCCACTTTTTTCTGGGTTCTGGGCGCCCAAGGTAGGGGTTATAGGGTTTCCTGCGTACTGGGTGCTGGATTTCGGGTTGAGGGATTGCGTGTATAGCTCGACACCACTAACATTCCTCAGCCCCAGTTTCTTCGCCTCGAGCAAAAATTCTATGAGACCCCTCTAAACTTCTATTGCCTCTCAAGAAGCCTGAACCCTGGCAAATTGCAGGGCTTTCCAGATTCACAAAATCCAAAAGCATCTGGGGTTAAGGGTTTGGGATTTAGGGGCTTGGGGTTTAGGATTTGGGGTTTAGGGAGCCCCCTGAATGACCCTTGTATTCGATTGAGGTGTCTAAACCCTGAACCCTAATGTTGGACCTGCTTTATTAGGGGGGGTCGCTTTAAAGTCAATTTGGCGGAATTATTCAGGACCCCCTCACTGTTTGAGGGGTCCGCTTTAAAGTCAAACCGAACCCGAAATCCGGCAATTTTTTTTAAGGATTTGGGGCTTGCTTTAAACTAAGTTAAAACATTCAATCCTCAATACCAGACCTCCAAATGCAAAACCCTCAGCCCTGCAGAAGCTCAGTATTCTTCTCAACCTGGGTCTCTCAAGCTTTTCAAAAAGAGGGCCCGTGCTGCCTCAGGCTGCAAGTTGATGACTGAGTTAATTATCCCTAAACCCGAACTCTTGGACTTCTGGACGTCCTAAGTTGCCTGAGGCAGCAGTCGTGGCCGGCCCTAGAGGGGGGATGTCCCTGAGCCTGGATTTGCTCAGGTTTCTTTGGCTGGGCAAGCTTCACTACCCTTCTGAGCCTCAATCGGCTGAGGCCTGTTGGCTTGAGTATCTCTTTGAGATACCGGGGGATGTTCCTGAGCCTGGATTTGCTCAGGTTTCTTTGGCACCGGAAGCCTCACTACCCTTCTCAGCCTGAATTGGCTCAGGCTTGTCACTACCCTTCTCAGCCTGAATTGGCTCAGGCTTGTTGGCCTTCAGCATCTCTTTGAGATACTGAGCGAATTCCGTGGGTCCTGCAGCAGGGCAATCGTCTCAAGCATGGGCTCACAAGTGCAAAAGGCTGATGGCAGAGTTGCAGTCCTGGTCGAAAGGGCAGCTTTCCCTGAGCAGCGGCCTCAGTGGTGAGGTGGTACCTCAGGGCTTTCTCAGCCTGGCACTGAGGACAGCCTGTCTGCCATCGGCAATTCTGGCAGATCCCTGGCGAGTGCTCTAAGGCCAGAATCTTGGCTGTGGCTTCTTTGCTGAGATGCTTCCCTGTGTCTAAGGCGTGCTGAGCTTTGGCTACCCTCTTCTCTGCTTCCTCTCTCTCTGCCTCAGTCTTCTTGTAGGCCTTGTCGATCTCAGCGATCCTCAGCTTCTGCTCCTTCTCAAGATGTGGCTTCATCTTGAGAAGCCTCTCCTTCCAAGTCTTAGCCAGAAGCCCAGGCCAAACCCTCAGCCATTCTCCTCGGGCCTGCCTCACTTCCTGCTCCATCCAGGCTAAGACATAGAACCCGCAGAGCAGTGACCCCTGAGGCTGCACTGCTGAGTTCGTCTTCTTGGGGAGGCTGAACTGAGGATCGAGCAAGCTCCCAATCCTGACCTGAGCCAAGGTGCAGGCCTCAATTGGCTGCTGAAGGCTGTCGTAGAGTCGCCACTGAAAGCCCTCGGTCGTAGAGTCGCCACTGAAAGCCCTCGGTCTGGTCTAGGGACTCTCTCTGAGCCACCAGCAAGGTCCAGTGCAAAGCCCTAACCACTGGAACCAGAAGCCTGAGGGCATTGCCGAAGGCTTGCTTAACGGCATTCTCACGTGGCTCAAGCAAGTGCTCAGGAAACTCGAAGAGCAAGTGAGGAAGGCCAGGGTCTAAGCACTCCACTGAGAACTCCTCAAAGGAGCCTGCCTTGGCTTTTCGCAAAGACCAGCTCATCATGGCCCAGCCCTGCCAGATCCACTGATCCTCCACTAAGAATGGCTTCTCAGTGTCAGGGAAGGGCACTAAGCCGTGGTCGGCATAGTCGTCGTGCCTCAGCTTTGGCTCAGGCCAGCAGGAGATGGCCCGGAGGATTGTTTGAGTATCTGCCCTGCTGAGGTATTTCAGCTGAGCCCAGACGAACTCAGCAGTCTTGGGCTCCCAAAGGGTCAGATGCTCAGACCTGATCTCGAAGGTGCCACTCACGGTCATGACAGTGTAGCGACCTGACTGGAAGTCTGAGGCAATGCCCTTAATGCCGAAGAGCATGTGGCCAGCAGCCTCAGAGACACAAATGACTTCTTTCTCAAGGAAAGGAGCCAGGGCTGCGGACTCAGTCTCTGTGGTCTCAGCTTTGGCCTTGGTCTCAGCTTTGGCCTGAGCCTTCTTCTCCTTCTTCTCCTTCTTCTTCTTAGCTGTGACCTTACCAATGACCTCGTCGACTGTGGCCTTCTGGTCGTGCTTCTTAGCTGCTTTCTTCTTAGCCGAAGCCTTCAGGAACTTGCTGGCCTTGCCCTTTGCTGAGGGCTTGTTCTTTGCTGAGGGCTTGGTGGTTGCACTCAGTTTCTGGCCTTTCGTCTCTGTCCTCACAGGCACCACCTCAGCCAGTGCTTCTGCACGACTGTTAAGCATCAGCTTTTGCCTCAAGCTTTGCAGAAGCTTGCCCCTGAAGGCTGTCCTGTGCTTGAGCCTCTCCCTCCTCACGGCTGCTTTTTTCCTGATCTCCTTGACTCTGTCAGCATAGCCCTCCTCAAGAGCTCTGCGAGCTGCTGCACGGCGGAGCTTTGGATGCAGCCTGAGGGAAAGGCTGTTCTGCAGACTCAGGTCCAGATCCTCTGCGAGCTCACCGTCTAAGTCAAAGCCTCCTTCCTCAGGCTCCTGTTCAAGGTCTTCCTCAGGGTTGAAGTAGTCCCACCTGATAAGGTCGGAGATCTGCTTAGCTGAGTCGCTCAGAGACCAGTCAGCCTGGATGGGTTTGCCTGCGTCGTCCAGCCACTTAAGCCTCTCTGAGAGCAGCTGGCTGGGAAGCGACGACTGCCCATCCTGAGGTCGAGCTCCTTAGCCCAGGGCTGCTCGGAGACCACCTCAAGCCTCCCAGTCTGAGGGTTAGGCCGATAGGCCAGAAGGCCATTCCTGACGGCTGCCCTCACGACCCAGGAGTGCTCTTCGTTCTTCTGCCTCAGCTGCTCCTCAGCCCAGACCACTGAGGTGACGATCTCAAGGGCACCCACTCGCCACACCTCAGACTTCCCTGAGAACTTTTGCTGCTCCTGAAACTCTGTTCTCAGGGAGGACAGCTTGTGCCTCACGGCACCCTTGAACTCCTTGGCGAAGTCTGAGTCCGTGATCTGGAGCTTAGACGTGCACTTCGCAGCAACTAAGCAGCTGATCTGCTGGGCTAAGGCCATCGACTCAGCAGCCGTGTCTGAGAACACGGAGCTGAAGCAGTCTCTCTGCCAGACTGAGCAAGGGTACTCAGTGGCCTGGCCCTCAATGACCCAGCTCAGGATCACGGAGTCGACGTTCGCAGCTGGCTGGCTCATGATGTCCAGCTTAGCGACCAGCTCAGGGTGAGCCTGCCTGAGCTTTCGATAGCTGAGCAAGATCTTGCCGACTGAGGCACCAGCTGAGTGAACCTTCTCCTTAGCACCGACCCTGAACCTCTCAGTCCGGATCCACTTGCCGTCCTGAGAGATGTTGCTGAGGCGAGCCCACTGGCCGGGCACCACCAGCAGCCCCTTGCCCACTAAGCCGACGACTGGCTTGCTGGGCTCATCCAGAACCTGAAGAAGCACCTGACGAGCCTCGTAGGTAATTCTGAATCTTTCGTCGGCTGAGAAGCCTAAGGTGGTCTTAGCTCCGGCCTTAGGCAATGCCTTCTTCTGTTTCTTCTGAGGCTGCTGATGCTCAGGGCCTTTCTGACTGTGCCTGAACATCTGCTGCTGCTCCTCCTCAGCTTTGTCCTCGGTCTGCAGAGGTTTCTCTGGGCTAAGGCTGCTGAAGCTCAGGGCCCTTCTGACTGTGCCTGACCCTTCTGAGCCGAAGCTGAGGGCTTTCTTTACTCCGGGAGTGCTGTCACCTGTGCTGCTGATGGGAACCACTTGAAAGGTTGCATCTGAGTCAGTCCTCATGGCATCCTGAATGGCTTCCCTGATCTCAGAAAAGTCTTGAATTGTCTCAGGTGAGTGGAGCTCCTCCTGGCCTTAGCCCACAGCGGCACCTGATCAGAGAAGCCGATGGCTAAGTGACTCCTGTGCTTCACGAAGTCCTCAGGGTCGGAAACCCTCTTCTCAGCAGAGAGCTCAGCAACGGAGCTCAGGCTGGCCAGCCAAAGGCACCAGTCGAACTCCTGCCAGGTGAGCTTACACCTGACCTGAGACTCCAGGCTGCTGATGTTGCTCACGACCTCTGAGGTGGCGAACTTAGCCTTGCTCCACCTGAGGAGTCTCTTAGTGAAGCTTTTTTGGTAGGTTTTGCTTTTGCTAAGCTTCTCAGCCCTGCCCTCTTTCTCGTCAGCATCCTGCTTCAACTCAGCCACCTTCAGGTTGCTGAGGCCCGGCTCCTCTGCCCGAAGACGAGACTTAGTGGCCGAGAGCCTCAGCTGAAACAAGAACTCCTGAAAGAAGTCCAGCTGGCTGATGGTGTGGCCACAGGCTCGCTCAATAGCCAGCCACTGAGAAACTGTCTGAACGATGTCCGGGTAAGGCTGCTTCCGGCCAGCCCCCGAAATTCTCACTCGTCTCTTGTTCCTCAGGTTGCGTCTCAGAAGAGGCGTCTTGCTGATGGCAGCATACATCTCGCTTTGGTTCAGGATCCTGCGGAGCTGTCTCTTACTCAGGCCATGCTTTTCCGTCATGGCGACCCAGAACTTCCTCTGAGTGCTAAACTGAGACTTGGACTGACACAAGTCGTCAGCAATCAGCTTCTTTCGATTGGCTGTCAGCTCGGTTCGACCGTTCTGAGGCTTCCTCTTGGTGGACTCAGAAGCGACTCTTGTGAATCTCTTCCCCTGAGTCAGTCGTCTCCGCTTGGCTATCTCATGAGCCCGGTCTTCATTCTCCTCAGCCTCCTTCTCAGCCACAAGAGCTTCAAAGGCCAGCTTAGATGCTTCGAACTCGAGCTGAGCCCTGCTCTTGTGGCTCCTCTGGTAACCTGTCGACTGCAGCTCGAGAGGCTGAGCAGATGCCTTCTGCTCAGGTGTTCCGAAGAACTTCGTGAGGCCATACTGCAGAACTTTTCGTGCTGTGGACTGAGGAGTGCTCACGATCTGCTGAGAAGCTGGGCTCGCGGTCTGCTGAGAAGCCGGGCTGCCCTGCTGTGGCTTCTCAGGTGTCTTGGCGGTTGTTTCTGAGGGTGGCCCACCCCCTCTTGCTCTTACTTGGAAGGCCTGTGCTCAGGCAAGATGAAGGCCTTAATTACTTTGGGTTTCCTTTAGAGATTAGGGTTTTTTTTCTTAGGAGATCGTGTCGCAGATGGCCCCCCAATAATGGGACTGATTCGGGACCCTCTTTAATGTCAAGGCCCCGGCCCGGAGCCCCGATTTCGGAATCCCGGCTGTTTGCCTTTAAAGGCGAGCCTTTTGATTTTAAAGCCGGGCCTCAGGATTTCAAAGGCCGATTTCCGGAATTCCGACCGGCCCGAAACCAATATTTTCCTTTAAGGAAACCTTTTGAAAAATTGGTCCCCCTCAATCCGGCAAGGGGGTGGTCCAGGGCCCCCCTTGGACCCGGAATAATGGGACTGATTCGGGACCCTCTTTAATGTCAAGGCCCCGGCCCGGAGCCCCGATTTCGGAATCCCGGCTGTTTGCCTTTAAAGGCGGGCCTTTTGATTTTAAAGCCGGGCCTCAGGATTTCAAAGGCCGATTTCCGGAATTCCGACCGGCCCGAAACCAATATTTTCCTTTAAGGAAACCTTTTGAAAAATTGGTCCCCCTCAATCCGGCAAGGGGGTGGTCCAGGGCCCCCCTTGGACCCGGAATAATGGGACTGATTCGGGACCCTCTTTAATGTCAAGGCCCCGGCCCGGAGCCCCGATTTCGGAATCCCGGCTGTTTGCCTTTAAAGCTTAGGGCACGGTCTAGGGTTTAATTAATTAGGGTTTAGGGTTTAGGGTTTAGGTTTCATTAGGGTTTAGGGTGTAAGCAATTACTACTACGACGACGACAGGGTTTAGGGTTTAGGGTTTAGGGTTTAGGGTTTAGGGTTTAGGGTTTAGGGTTTAGGGTTTAGGGTTTAGGGTTTAGGGTTTAGGGTTTAGGCTTTAGGGTCTAGGGTTTAATTAGGGTTTAGGGTTTAGGGTTGAGGGTTTAGGGTTTAGGGTTTGGGGTTTAATTAATTAGGGCTTAATTAGGGTTTAGGGTTTCTTTAGGGTTTAGGGTCCCAAATCTTGAAGCTTAGTGGCTTCTGCCTCAGTGTTCCACTCAGGCAGCTGGCCCGGAGCCTCAGGCATCCTGCTGAGGCCTGCGAAGCTCACCTCGAGGCACTGAGCCTTAGTTCAAGGTGATTATTAATTTTGGCCTAAAGCTAAGAACCCCCTAAACCTAAACCCTCAACCCTTATTAAACCCCAAAGCTACTGACTAAGTGCCTGTCTTAGCAACTTTTTCGTGAAGGGACCTCAGGCGGCTCTCAGTCTGGTGATAGAGGTGTCGTGCTGAGGACCAGGATGCTAAGGCAGACATCCTGGTCTGAATGGGTGCCCTAGATGCCAAAAACCCAAGACCCTAAACCCAAACCCTAAACCCTAAACCCTAAACCCTCAACCCTAAACCCTAAACCCTAATTAATGAAACCCTAAACCCTAAACCCTAATTAAACCCTAAACCCTAATTAAACCCTAAACAAACCCTAAACCCCAAACCCTAACAGTCCAGGCTGCTGCTGAGAAGTAGAGCTGAGCAACCTCAGGCCTCAACAGGTTGCTCAGCACCTTCTCGTGCTCGGGCGTGGACTCAGTGCATCCATCGAGTGCCTGAGTTCAGGGGTTTTGCTTAGTTAATTACTGGACTGACTCAGAAATGCCTCAGTTCTGCTGCGGCACTCTCAGGAATCTCCAATAGAAGACTTCTGATTTCACACTGAGGATGGCCGTGCTGAGGAGCACATCCCACTCAGCTCGAAAAGCCTAAGCTGAGCAAGGTTTGGGTTTTAATTAATTAGGGTTATCAAAACCTCAGCAAAACTAGAACTTAGTGCAACAGGGTGGCCTCAGGTTCCCAAGCAGTCTGCTTCCCTAAGGAAGTGCGAACCCTCAGGAACATGTCCTTCAGGATCTGAGCACCACCTGCCTGAGAATTGCTTTCGGAGGTTAATTAGGGCTTAGAGTTTAATTAGGGTCTAGGGCATAATTAATTAGGGTTTAGGGTTTAGGGTTTAGGGTTTAGGGTTTAGGGTTTAGGGTTTAATTAGGGTTTAGGGTTTAAGGTTTAGGGTTTAGGGTTTAGCGTTTAGGGTTTAGGGTTTTAGGGTTTCATTAGGGTTTAGGGTTTAGGGTTTAGGTTGTAGGGTTTCGTTGGTCTGAGGGTTGGCTTACTGAGGAGTTTCCTCATGCTCAGCCTCAGGGTCGAACTCGTAGAAGACCTGGCTGAGGTGCCTCAGGGCATCCCAGGAATCTCCTGAGGAATGATCTTGGCCTCAGATTGCCAAGAATAGTAAACCCCTAAACCCCTAAACCCCTAAACCCCTAAACCCCTAAACCCCTAAACCCCTAAGCCCCTAAACCCCTAAACCCCTAAACCCCTAAACCCCTAAACCCCTAAACCCCTAAACCCCGAAACCCCTAAACCCCTAAACCCCTAAACCCCTAAACTACTAACCCTAAACCCTAAACCCCTAGGAGTTGTGTTAATTGACGGATAAACTAAGACCAACCTAAGGCGTTTAAGGGCTCAGGGCTTTAGGGGTTTAAGGGCTTAGGGAATTCTGGGTTTGTGGGTTTTCCTTAGGTGCTGCCTGAGTCTCGGCGCTCAATGTGGGAGACCCTGTCTGAGATAGCACTCAGCCATTCCTCCTCGAGGGTTTAGGGTTTAGGGTTTCATTAGGGCTTAGGGTTAATCAAGGTTTCGGGAGAGGGTCTGGGGCTTAATTAGGGCTTAGGGTCTAATTAGGATTAAGGTTTTTGGGCTTGCATGGAGGCTCAGGGTGCTCGCTCAGATCTGAACTGAGACATGTGTCCTGAGCTTTCAGGTACCACAGGACGTCACTCATGAACTTGTAAGTCTTGAAGGCGACCCCCAAGACGAAGCTCGGGACGAAGATCTGAGCCTGAGCACGGCTGAGGGAGCTTGTTCTTCAGGGTTTGCTGAGGTTTCGCAAACCCTGCAGGGTGCACTTAACCCTAAACCCTTGATTAAACCCCAGAATGCAGCTGAGCAACCCAGACTGAGGCGTCAAAACCCCAGTCCTTGAGCTGAGTCACCAGAACCGACAGCTCTGAGGTGACTGGACCTGAGATGCGAGAACATGCAGAATTCAAGGAATGCTGAAACCCACTGAATTCATTAATTATGGCTTCACTGAGGCACTCCTTTTCGCTCAGGCCTGCTCAAAAACCGGTCTCTCTCAGGAGACAATGCAAAAACTCAGTCTCCCTCAGCAGACACTCAGTGCTGACTCAGGCAGCTTTCACTGATGTGCAAGCCAGCTTTGGGTGGAGGAAGTCTCAGGCAAGCCTGAGGACGATGCTGAGGGCTGGTTCTGGTTCATCTTCTGAAGGAGTGCCCTCAGCTGCTCCTGCTCGGCAGCACTCAGGTTGCTCGTCTCAGGAAGGGGCGTGTGCTGAGGCGAGGCCTTGGGCTCAGGAGCTGGCTCAGCTGCCTGAGCGGCCCTGGCATCCAGCCTATCCTGGACCTGCTGAGCCAGGTCTAAGGCTTCCTCAAGGTGATCCTCCTGAAAGTCGTCCAGCTCAGCGATGAGGGCCTCGATGTCCCTCAGCTGGTCCTTGAGGTCCTTAACCATCTCCTGAGCCTCCCCACTCAGGTCCCTGATCTTCGCGATACTGCCCCTCAGGGTGTTCTCAGAGTAGCCATGACCCCTCAGGCGGAAGGTGCAGGCACTCAGGCTGGAGTCGGTCGTCCTCAGCCACTTGTGAACCACCTCTGCTGAGATTTCCTCATCCTCATCCTCAGGCAGTGGCGGAGGTGGTGCCTTAGGAGCAGCCTCAGGAGCCCCACCTGAGGAGGGAGCTGGGCCAAAGCTGACATCCAACCCTCTCAGTGGGCCTGGCTTCTCCTGAGCGAAGACCCTGAAGCGGATGTCTAAGTGCCTTCCCCAGGGCAGGTCCTCAATCAGAGGCATCACCTGCTGGTGCCACTGAAGGATGGCTGAGGCAGGCCATGAGGAGTGGCAATAGATGCACCGGGTCTGAAAGAGGATGCGAGTCAGGTAGATCTTAGTGCCCTTGTTCTGCCTCAGACAGCCTGGGCACTCAAAGGACGGCTCAGCCTCATACGAGTGAGGACGGTCATACTGAAGGGTCTGCTCAGGAACCCTCACTGTGGAACGAAAAAGCCTCGTGAAAGGTGGCGGAGGAATTGGCTGAGGCACGAAACTCTGAGGCAGCACAGGGTTGCCCTGAGTGAATCCCTGAGGGGCTCCGTGATAAGGCCCTACTGCCTTAGGAGGAGCACCCTGAGACTTCACTGGAGGGAAGGACATGGCTCAGAATGTACTTGCTCAGAGGCTTGCTGCTGGGGATGCTGAGAACCAAAAGTGCTCTGAAGAAAAACAAGTTCCTCATGCTCAAGCTCTGTCTGAGTCCTAGATGCAAGCACTCACTCCTGTCTCAGTGCCTAAATGCAAGCCCTCACTGAAGCTAAATGCAGCCCAGCAGCTGGCCAAGCTGAGCCCACTGAGGAGGGCAAAGCTCAGGAAGACGGCCATCTTCGTCTGAGTCTTCCTGAGATGCAAAGCCACTAGGTTTAGGGTTTAATTAGGGTTTAATTAGGGTTTAGGGTTTAGGGTTTAGGGTTTAGGGTTTAGGGTTTAAGGTTTAAGGTTTAGGGGCTCAGGCTGCTACTTGATCTGGGCTCTAAGTCGGTTGGGGCTACAGGGCCACATGTTCTGAGACTTGCCAACCTCAACTCGCACTGAACGACCCCCCCCCCCCCTTCTGAGTGCAGCCAAAGGGTCATGGCTGAGCCGAACTCAGGCAGGAGCTCAGGCGGGAATGCGAGGGGCTGCTGGAAGCACAGAAAAGCTCTGAGGATGGCAGGCGAAGGAAGGGATGAGCTTAGTAAAGGCATCTAAGGGCAGGGCTCTCTACGACTACTACTA